>JARQOD010008836.1:0-33916 GCA_033576555.1 Oophaga sylvatica
TTCTACTGTATCTTCTTTTCTTTTGTAGATCTAGAGTCTTAGTCTAAGTACCTTCTTTAAAATTTAAAAATAAAGTCAGACTGATGTTAATTGCCTATATGAGCAAATACCTCAGGCGCTCATCCAACATTTGTTTTATATGTATGACTTTCTGGGGAAAAGTTATAGTTGCTATCTAATTTTTTTTTTGCATGTGATAGTAGAAGAGGTATGTTCTTTTCTCTTCCTGTTATTAATGATTGATGTGTATAAATACCTAATTAAACTTGATTTACCCCAAAAAATTAAATTCCTCTCCTGGCTGGGCACTGCTCTACTCTGGACTCCTTAGCATCGCCATATTCCAGCTCTCTGCACTGTGACTGTTCAGGAAGAGGGTGCACAGACGTGACGTCATTGCGCTCTCTGACCTGAATGTCACTGTCAGGAAACGTGGAAGGCGTCACAGCGGTGGAGCAGGGAGAGGTAAGTATTGCAAGTGCAGGGGCCCTGAGCAAGCAGGGGGGGCCCACTCGTGGGCAACGGCCCTGGCACAGGGCCCCTCATAGTACGCCGGTGTGTCTGATGGCGAGTGGGCCCCCCATCATCAGAGACACTTTTGCATACTATGAGGGGCCCTGTGCCAGTGCCGTCGCCCACGAGTGGGCCCCCCACCTGCTCAGGGCAACGGCACTTGTCTGGGTGCACCAGGTGCTGATGACGGCCCTGGGGGAGTACAGCCCAGTTAGGGAGGTGAAAAAACTTGCATATGTTGAGGTGTAGGCTGGACGAATGTGCAAGCACAGTCTTCGCAACTTATGGAGCAGGGCTGTTAACTCCGGATAATTATTTAGGAAGCACTGCGCTACCAGGTTCAAGGTGTGATACAGGCAACGCATGTGTCTGAGTTTGGCCAGGGCTATGGCCGCCACAAAATTACGGCCGTTATCACTGACTACCTTGCCTGGCTCAAGATGTAGACTGCCCAGCCATGGGTTGGTGATGGTGGTGGTGATGGCCTATATTCAGTCTTTCGGTGCATAAACATTGTGACTCCCTGACTGATTTGACGACACCTCAACATTTCTTTATGGTGGTGTGCTAACCTGTGGGCTTACAGTGGGGAAGCGATGTAGCGTTGCTGGCTACTTTCAGTCGGAGCAGGTGCACATGTGCTACCTGAGGTTTTGTAGTCCGTCCACGCTTGCAAGTGCATGGTGTTTAAATGTCTAAGCATACAACTGGTATTCAAATTTCGGAGATTTTTCCCGTGGCTCAAGGTCCTTCCGCACTTCTTACAGATAACCTTTGCCTCATCAATAGGATTTTGGTAAAAAAGTGCTACACTGCACTCTTCCTAGTATGGTACAACTTTTCAGGGCTTGCACGCTGTGCTAATTTGACCATCTGGCCAAGCTGTCCTGCAACTCTTTTTGTTGTTTTAACATGTTTTTGCACTGCTACAGGCCTGCCAGATAACCGCAGCTGTGATGTCAATGCCTGCTGTGGATCCTCCTCCTCTTCTGAGCTATTGCCAGCAGCACCCTCTTCCCCCAATGGATGCCAATTCGGGTTATCAGCTGGGTCATCCATCACCTCCTCTTCAATTTCATGTGCACCTTCCTCTGTGTCACCGTGTAAGGTGGTATAGTATGCGGGAAGGGTCACCTGAGTTTCATCAGGGTCCTATTCTGGCTCAGTAGACTGCGAGGGCAATGTAGTGCTCTGGGTCAATGTACCAGCAGAATCATCTAGCAGTAACTGTGCATCAGTGCACTCAATGTCAGATTCATGTTGGACTGGGGAATTCAGGATTTGACTTGATAACCCAGGCATGGTGTGTGAAAAGAGCTCCATGGAGTAATCAGAAGTGTGGCCTGCCGCATCCTTCACTTTTGGTGGGGGTGAAGGACACAAGTAAAGGTGTTGTTCCTGACAAGGAGCCTGCACTGACGACTCAGTGCTTTCAGTTTTTGAAACTTCAGAAGAGGAGGCGATAGAGCTGGAGGCTGTTTCGGCAATGTAAGCCAAAACCTGTTCCTGATGCTCCACCTTTAAAAGAGGCTTACCTACTCCCAGAAAAGGGAGCTTTCCAGGCCTTCTGGAGCCAGACCATGACGCAGGCTCAACACCTCCTGCCTTAGGTGCTATTGTGCTTTTGGCACTACCAGCAGATGCACCACCACCACCATCAGTACCAGCTGGCCCCCCTGCCCACGTCCGGGCCTCTTCCACCATACTTCCTCATGTTTGGGAAAATGTACCCAAAATACAAGCAGACATATGGTACTGTATCACAAGCGTACAGCTGTAGACGGTGAAGGGGAAAATTTCAATCTGTATATATTTGAGGAGTTACACACAGACGCTCTCAGGCTCAGTATGGATTAGACCAGAATATAAAAAGCAGAAAAAGGGTACTGGATCAGAAGATAACAGGTGTATAGGGGTAAATTGTAATTCTCCATATAGATTTCCGGAGTAACACACAGACGCTCACAGGCTCAGTATGGATTAGACCAGAATATGAAAAGCAGAAAAAGTTTACTGTATCAGAAGCGTACAGCTGTATACAGTGTTGGGGTAATTTTAAATCTCCGTATATATTTCCGGAGTAACACACAGATGCTCACAGGCTCAGTATGGAGAAGACCAGAATATGAAAAGCAGAAAAAGTGTACTGTATCAGAAGCGTACAGCTGTATACAGTGTTGGGGTATTTTAAATCTCTGTATATATTTCCAGAGTCAGACACAGACTCTCACAGGCTCAGTATGGATTACACCAGAATATAAAAAGTAGAAAAAGGGTAATGTATCAGAAGCGTACAGCTGTATACAGTGTTGGGGTACTTTTAAATCTCCGTATATATTTCCGGAGTAACATACAGACACTCTCAGGCTCAGTATGGATTAGACCAGAATATAAAAACTAGAAAAAGGGTAATGTATTAGAAGCGTACAGCTGTATACAGGGTTGGGGTAATTTTAAATCTCCGTATATATTTCTGGAGTAACACACAGATGCTCACAGGCTCAGTATGGATTACACCAGAATATAAAAAGTAGAAAAAGAGTAATGTATCAGAAGCGTACAGCTGTAAACAGTGTTTGGATACTTTTAAATCTCAGTATATATTTCCAGGGTAACACACAGACGCTCACAGGCTCAGTATGGATTAGACCAGAATATGAAAAGCAAAAAAGGCTAATGTATCCGAAGATACCAGGCGTATACAGTGTAGGGGTAATTGTAAATCTCTGTATATATTTCAGGAATAACACCCAGACGCTCTCTCAGTATGGATTTGACCGTAATACAGAAGGCAGAAAAACGGTACTGTATCAAAGGATACCAGCTGTTTACGGTTTTGGGGAAAATTTAAATCTCCGTATATATTTCCGGAGTCACACACAGACGCTCTCTCAGTATGGATTTGACCGTAATACAGAAGGCAGAAAAACGGTACTGTATCAGAAGATACCAGCTGTATACGGTTTTGGGGAAAATTGAAATCTCCGTATATATTTCCGGAGTCACACACAGACGCTCTCACAGTATGGATTTGACCGTAATACAGAAGGCAGAAAAATGGTACTGTATCAGAAGATACCAGCTGTATACGGTTTCGGGGGAAAATTGAAATCTCCCTATATATTTCTGGAGTCACACACAGATAGTCAGCATGTATTTGTCCATGATACCAGCTGGTACATGGTATTCTGTGAGGAGCGTACAGCTCTATACGGTGTGTGAAAAAATGAACACTTCGTAACTGTGCAGAAAAAAGAATAAAAGTATTTGTGTTGTGTAAAAAGCAGTCTGCACCGCAGTGTACACACAGCAATACAGCTATCAGGCAGCCTAATAACCAGTGCTGCTGCACACAACAAAATCCTCCCCTGTCACTGCACACTAACTGCACAGCACAATCGCTATCAGCACAAGCACAGAATAACTTTTTTTTTCCTGCCCAACTCTCTCCCTACTGAGAAACAGCGGCAGAAACCTCTCCCTACGCTAAGATCGGCAGAAGTAAAATGGCGTTTGGTGCTCAGGGCTTTTATAGCCACTGTGACGCCACACAAAGCAAGCCAATCACTGCAATACCCTTCTCTAAGATAGTGGTGGCTGCTGCCCATGTCATCGCATTGCCCACAGTGTACGTCCTTGCTCATTGGCTGAGAAAAGGCGCCTGCAAGCATTCTGGGAAAACCGACTTTGGCGCTCGGGTCGACGACCACATGGCCGACCTCACGCTATGGTTGGGTTTCGCTCGGCGAAACCCAACATTGGCGAAACTTAGTGATTTTTGAATGTGACCGACCTGTTTCGCTCAACTCTACTCTTGATACCGCCAAACAAATCAAACTTTTAAAGAAAATTTGGCAAAGTGGCAAAATTTGATTTCAAAAGTCTATCTTGGTTTGGCACCAAACCAGCATGAAGTCTGTATGTGTTCAGTTCAGGTAAGGTCCATATGTTGCAGCACAAAATTTAAAAGATTGAAATAGCAGGGTCATGTGTGGACATCATTCTCCATTATCTCAGTATAGACCATAGCTCCTGTAGAGCATAGCTATAGTTACAACTGATTTATTATTTATAATTGCTTGTTGCAGACTTAATGAGTAATTTACACCATAACTAGTCAGTTGTATCTTGTGTCTTTGTTTAATAGGTTAAACAAAAGTTTATCACTTATTAATCACAGAGGCAGTTAGGAACATGTTTTGTAAAATCTCTTAATTTAATGTGCATAATTAATTTAACCCTTAAAGATGCAGACAATTTTAATTTTTCCTCATTCGTTTTTTCCTCCATGTCTTCCAAGAGCCGTAATTTGTATATTTTTCTCTTTATGAAAAGTATGTTAATTTTTTGCACGATCTGTTGTAATTTTGCATAACATGATTAGTTTCACCACTTTCTAAGTGAAAAAACCTGCAATAGTTTTTTGATGTTTGTTTTTATGGTGTAATATACGACAGTATGATTTTCCAGGTCTGTGCAATTCCAGCAATACCAAACTTATATAGTTTTTTTTAACAAAATGGTAAAAAAAAAAAAGTGAAAATTCGTAGACTTGTATCATTTACATTTTTACACTGATGTAGCTTTGTGAGGGTTTGTTTTTTGCATAATGAGCTGTAGTTTTTATTGATATGATGTTGGGGTGTGTGCAACACTTTGATTGCTTGATATTGCATTTTTTGCAGTGACCCTAAAACCTCAATTCTGACATTTCAATTTTTTTTTCTCTTTACGGTGCTTGCCAATTGGGTTAAAAAACTTGACATTTTAATAGATCAGACCTTTACGGACACAGTAATATGATATATGTTTGTTTTATTTATTCTAAGCTCTCTTGTAAAAAAAAAAATTACATTTATTTTAAGTTTTGTTATTGCTTTATTTTTAACGGCGGCGAGTGGTGATTGAAATTTTTAAAGTCTTAGGCTGGAGTCATACACAAGGTATAAAAACACAGACCGTATTTTACAGATGAGAATCGCACAAAAGTTCCCTGAACAGTGATCCATATGTCATCCGTGTGCAATGCGAGGATGCGATTTCCTCGCATCAAAATATCCGTGTGTCATCTGTATGGCATCCGTATGGCGAGATTTTCTCGTCGGCTTGCAAAACCGACATATAATGGATCCAAATGACAGGTTTTAAATCACAAAAGAAAGAATAGATATATACAGTCATGGCCAAAGTTTTGAGAATGACACAAATATTAATTTTTACAAAGTCTACTGCTTCACTTTTTCTAATGGCAATTTGCATATACTCCAGAATGTTATAAAGAGTGATCAGCTTAACAGCAATTACTTGCAAAGTCAATATTTGGCTAGAAAATGAACTTTATCCCCCAAAACACATTTCAACATCATTGCAGCCCTGCCTTAAAAGGACCAGCTAACCTCTTTTCAGTGATTGCTCCATTAACACAGGTGTGGCTGTTGATGAGGACATGGCTGGAGATCAATCTGTCATGATTAAGTAAGAATGACACCACTGGACACTTTAAAAGGAGGCTGGTGCTTGGCATCATTGTTTCTCTTCTGTTAACCATGGTTATCTCTAAAGAAACACGTGCAGTCATCATTGCAATGCACAAAAATGGCCTAACAGGGAAGAGTATCGCAGCTAGAAAGATTGCACCTCAGTCAACAATCTATCGCATCATCAAGAACTTCAAGGAGAGAGTTTCCATTGTTGCCAAAAAGGCTCCAGGGTGCCCAAGAAAGACCAGCAATCGCCAGGACCGTCTCTTAAAAGTGTTTCAGCTGTGGGATCGGGCTACCAGCAGTGCAGAGCTTGCTCAGGAATGGCAGCAGGCAGGTGTGAGTGCATCTGCACTCACTGTGAGGTGGAGACTCTTGGAGCAAGGCCTGGTCTCAAGGAGGGCAGCAAAGAAGCCACTTCTCTCCAGAAAAAACATCATGGACAGACTGATATTCTGCAAAAGGTACAGGCAGTGGACTGCTGAGGACTGGGGTAAAGTTATTTTCTCTGATGAATCCCCTTTTCGATTGTTTGGGACATCAGGAAAACGCCTCATTCGGCGAAGACAAGGTGAGCGCTACCACCAGTCTTGTCTCATGCCAACTGTTAAGCATCCTGAAACCATTCATGTGTGGGGTTGTTTCTCAGCCAAGGGAATCGGCTCTCTCACAGTCTTGCCTAAAAACGCAGCCATGAATAAAGAATGGTACCAGAATGTCCTCCAAGAGCAACTTCTCCCAACCCTCCAAGAGCAGTTTGGCGATCAACAATGCCTTTTCCAGCATGATGGAGCACCTTGCCATAAAGCAAAGGTGATAACAAAATGGCTCAGGGAACAAAACATAGAGATTTTGGGTCCATGGCCTGGAAACTCCCCAGATCTTAATCCCATTGAGAACTTGTGGTCAATCATCAAGAGACGGGTGGACAAACAAAAACCTAAAAATTCTGACAAAATGAAAGCATTGATTGTGCAAGAATGGACTGCTATCAGTCAGGATTTGGTCCAGAAGTTGATTGAGAGCATGCCAGGGAGAATTGCAGAGGTCCTGAAGAAGAAGGGTCAACACTGCAAATATTGACTTGCTGCATTAACTCATTCTAACTGTCAATATAAACTTTTGTTACTCATATGTTTGCAATTATATTTCTGTCTGTGATAAAAACATGTCAAAACACACATAAAAACCAGAGGCAGCAAATCATGTGAAAATATAATATTTGTGTCATTCTCAAAACTTTTGGCCATGACTGTACACATAGAATACACACATATATATATATGTATATATATATATATATATATATATATATATATATATATATATATATATACATATATATATATATATATATATATATACATAGTACAGACCAAAAGTTTGGACACACCTTCTCATTTAAAGATTTTTCTGTATTTTCATGACTATGAAAATTGTACATTCACACTGAAGGCATCAAAACTATGAATTAACACATGTGGAATTATATACTTAAAAAAAGTGTGAAACAACTGAAAATATGTCTTATCTTCTAGGTTCTTCAAAGTAGCCACCTTTTGCTTTGATGACTGCTTTGCACACTCTTGGCATTCTCTTGTTTTTACAATTACCATTTTTTTACCAGTTTAAAAAAAATATACAGTACAGACCAAAAGTTTGGACACACCTTCTCATTTAAAGATGTTTCTGTATTGTCATGACTATGAAAATTGTAAATTCACACTGAAGGCATCAAAACTATGAATTAGCACATGTGGAAGTACTGTATATACTTAACAAAAAAATGTGAAACTACTGAAAACCATTTCCGGTGACTACCTCTTGAAGCTCATCAAGAGAATGCCAAGAGTGTGCAAAGCAGTCATCAAAGCAAAGGGTGGCTGCTTTGAAGAACCTAGAATAAAAGAAATATTTTCAGTAGTTTCACACTTTTTTGTTAAGTATATACAGTACTTCCACATGTGTTAATTCATAGTTTTGATGCCTTCAGTGTGAATTTACAATTTTCATAGGTTCCATATCAATATAAGTGTACCGACTTGGAGAATCATATTGCCAGGTTATGTTCCAGCACAAAGAACATTGTAAAAATAAAACCCAAAACACAATTTCAGAATTGCATTTTTTACAATTTCACTTCATTTGTTTTTTTTTCTCTTTTTTTCATTACATTATATGGAAACATATATGTTGTCATTCAAAACTACAACTCGTCCCACAAAAAACAAGCTCTCATACTGGTATGTCTATGGAAAAATAAATAAATATGGCTCTTTGAAGAAGGGGAGGAAAAACAAAAGCTCCAAAAATGGTTGTCAGGTGGTTAAGAGTGTTAAATGACTTCTTTTAACCCCTTAAGGACCAAGCCATTTTGTAGGTTAATGACCAGGCCAATTTTTACTATTCTGACCACTGTCACTTTATGTGCTTATAACTCTGGAACGCTTCAAAGGATCTTGGCGATTCTGAGAATGTTTTCTCATGACATATTGTACTTCATGATAATGGTCAAATTTCTTCGATATAACTTGCATTTATTTATGAAAAAAACGGAAATATGGCGAAAATTTTGAAAATTTTGCAATTTTCAAACTTTTAATTTTTATGCTCTTAAATCAGAGAGATATGTCACAAAAAATAGTTACTAAATAACATTTCCCACATGTCTACTTTACATCAGCACAATTTTGGAACCAATTTTTTTTTTGTTAGGATGTTATAAGTGTTAAAAGTTGACCAGCGATTTCTCATTTTTCCAACAAAATTTACAAAACCATTTTTTTTAGGGACCACCTCACATTTGAAGTCACTTTGAGGGTTCAATAGACAGAAAACACCCAAAAGTGACACCATTCTAAAAACTGCATCCCTCAAGTTGTTCAAAACTACATTCAATAAGTTTATTAACCCTTTAGGTGCTTCACAAGAATTGAAGCAATGTGGAAGGAAAAAATGAACATTTAACTTTTTTTTTCCCAAAATTTTTCTTTCAACACAATTTTTTTTATTTTGTCAAGGGTATCAGGAGAAAATTAACCATAATATTTGTTGTTCAATTTCTCCTGAGTACACCGATACCCCATGTGTGGAGGAAGACCAATCTTTAGGCACACGGCAGGCTTAGAAGTGAAGCACCATCATTTGAGATTTTGAATGTCAAATTGGCTGGAATCGAGAGCAGACACCATGTCGGGTTTGGAGAGCCCCTGATGTACCTAAACAGTGGAAACCCCCCATAAGTGACCCCATTTTGGAAACTAGACCCCCCAAGGAACTTATCTAAATGTGTGGTGAGCACTTTGAACCCCCAAGGGCTTCACAGACGGTTATAACGTAGAGCTGTAAAATTAAAAAATCATATTTTTTCCACAAAAATGATCTTTTCACCCCCAATTTTTATTTTCCAAAGGGTAGCAGGACCCGAAAGTTATTGTGCAATATGTCCTAGTACGCTGATACCCCATATGTGGGGGTAAACCACTATTTGGGTGCATGGAAGAGCTCGGAAGGGAAGCAGCGCCATTTGACTTTTTTGGCTGGAATTGAGATTGGACACCATGTCGCATTTGGAGAATCCCTGATGTGCCTAAACAGTGGAAACCCCCCACAAGTGACCCCATTTTGGAAACTAGACCCCTCAAGGAACTTATCTAGATGTTTGGTGAGCACTTTGAACCCCCAAGGGCTTCACAGAAGGTTATAACGTAGAGCCATAAAATTAAAAAATCATATTTTTTCCACAAAAATGATCTTTTCACCCCCAATTTTATTTTCCAAAGGGTAACAAGACCCCAAAAGTTATTGTGCAATTTGTCCTGAGTATGCTGATACCCTATATGTGGGGGTAAACCACTATTTGGGCGCATGGCAGAGCTCGGAAGGGAAGGAGCGCCGTTTTGGAATGCAGACTTTGATGGAATGGTCTGAGAGTGTCATGTTGCGTTTGCAGAGCCCCTGATGTGCCTAAACAGTGGAAATCCCCCACAAATGACCCCATTTTGGAAACTAGTCCCCCCAAGGAACTTATCTAAATGTGTGGTGAGCACTTTGAACCCCCAAGTGCTTCACAGAAGTTTATAACGTAGAGCTGTGAAAATAAAAAAATCATATTTTTTTCCACAAAAATGATCTTTTTGCCCCAGATTTTTATTTTTATAAGGGTAGCAGGAAAAATAGGACCCCAAAAGTTGTTGTGCAATTTGTCCTGAGTACGCTTATACCCCATATGTGGGGGTAAACCACTGTGATCGCCTTACTGCGATCTTTGGGAGGCAGAATGAACAAATCCACAAAAGATGAAGAACTAGTTTTATTTTTTACGCCGTTCCTCGTGCGGTAATAGTGATTGAGCGATTTTATTCCTCGGGTTGGTGCGATTACAGCGATACCAGATTTATATATTTTTTCATGATTAGCTTCTGTCACACACTAAAAGACGCTTTTTTTGTAAGAAATTTTTGCATCGCCGTATTTTGAGAGCTATAATTTTTCCATATTTCGGCCAACAGAGTCATGTGTGGGCTTATTTTTTGTGGGACGAGCGGACGTTTTTATTGGTACCATATTCGGGCACATAACATTATTTGATCGCTTCTTATTCCGATTTTTGTGGAAGCAGAATGAACAAAAACCAGCAATTCAGAATTTTTTTTTCCCTCCGTTTCGCGTGTGGTAAAATTGATAAAGCAACTTTATTCTTTGGGTCACTACGATTATAGCGATAACTCAGTTATATCTTTTTTTTATGTTTTGACGTTTTTTACACAATAAAAACTTTTATAGAAAAAATAATTATTTTTGCATCACTTTATTCTGCGAGCTATAACTTTTTTATTTTTTTGTTGATGATGCTGTATGGCAGCTTGTTTTTTGCAGGACAAGATGACGTTTTCAGTGGTACCATGTTTATTTATAGGCATTGTTTTGATCGCGTATTATTGCATTTTTTCCAAGTGGTATGATGATACCGCTTGGAAAAAGTATAATTTGCTACTTTTTTGTGTTTTTTTTTAAGGCTTTCACTGAAGGGGTTAACTAGGGTTACGCTAGTTAACCCCCGTCATCAAGGCAGACATCGCAGGGACGCCGATCTAAGGCAGAGGGAGCTCCCGACCCTCAGCCTCCCCCCCTGAACGCTGCGATCGCGCTCGATCGCAGCAGTCAGGGGGTTAACAGCCAGGGGCAGCGCGGACGCCGCTCCCGGCTGTCAGTGCATGAAGCTCGGCCACTGCAGCGCTGAGCTCCTGCACTGATCGCTGCTGTGTCACAGCGCTGTGGGTGCGGGGACCGACGGCATGGGTCCCCGCACGTCTTGCCGTGCCTGTCAGGCACTGAACTACCACTGCGTGTTTACACGCAGTGGTAGTTCAAAGGCATGACATGCACAGTCCGTCCTGGTGCCGGAACTGACATCTTGCCATGACGGACTGTGCACGTCAATGGACACTAATGGGTTAAGGTCCATCTCGTCTGATGGGAATGGCAATTAAAATGGCAATCTGTATATATAACGTTGAGTGTATGTGTGTGTTTATATATGTATGGAGCCACGCCCACTCCACATATCCCCGCCCACTCTGCATAGCCACACTCCACATGCAGAGCCCCATATAAAAAATATCTAGTTTTATATATATACTGTGTATATACAGGGGTTGGACAAAATAATGGAAACACCTGGAAACATCAACAAAAGTTAGTTTAATATGGTGTAGGTCCACATTTTGCGGCGATTACAGCCTTAATTCTCCGAGGTATGGATTCATACAAGGTGTGAATTGTTTCCAAAGGAATTTTAGCCCATTCTTCAGTTAAAACACCCTCCAGTTCTTTGAGCGACGATGGTGGCGGAAATCGACGTCTAACTTGAATCTCTAAAATCGACCATAAATGCTCAATAATGTTGAGGTCTGGGGATTGTGGGGCCAGATGAGATGCTCAACATCATTAGAATGTTCCTCGTGCCATGATTTAACTATTCTAGCTGTATGAATTGGTGCATTATCATCCTGAAAGATGGCGTTCCCCTCTGTGAACAATGCTTGAACCATAGTATGCACTTGGTCGCCCAAAATGCCTAAATAATCGCGGCTGTCAATTCTTCCATGAAGGGATATCATTGGCCCGGCGAATCTCCATGAAATAGCACCCCAGATCATCACAGAACCTCTGCCATGTTTTACGGTTGGGAGAAGGCAGTCTGGATGGAATTCTTTTTTCGGCTGTCTCCAAACGTAAACGCGGCTGAAGGTCGGAAATAGGGTAAACGATGATTCGTCTGAGAATATCACATGTTTCCACGGCTCGAGGGACCAATTCTGGAGGGTTCTTCACCACTCTAAACGCTTGGAAACATTTGTCATTGAGAGCAGCGGTTTTCGAATTGCAGCTCTTCTGTGGAATCCAGATTTGTCCACTCCCGAAAAACAGTTTTCGTGGAAACTGGGTTCTGTAGGTGTTCATTGAGCTCAGCAGTGATTTTCTGAGCCGTGGTCTTGCAATCCTCTCTCACAATTCGCTTTAGAGTCCGAGGGTCTCTCTCAGTCAACTTCGACTTTCGGCCGGACCTGTGCTTTGCAGTGGACGTTTTTCATTCTCTTTCAAACGCAGTCATTACTTTGGAGACAGTACCTCTTGACACCCCAAGCATTCGGGCACTTTCGGTTACACTAGCGCCTGCCATACCAGCACCAACAATTTGGCCTCTTTGAAAATCAGAGAGGTCTGCCATTGGTATCAGTTTCTCATCAATGTTCTTACAATTATGCAAAACAAACAGTTAATTTACATACACATATGACATAACACAAATAATCAACTACAAAACATTACCATATGTCACGGTTTGCATGTTCATAACATGTTCGAAGATTATGATGCCAAAACGTTAGGTGTTTTCATTATTTTGTCCAACCCCTGTATATACATATATATATATATAATCTAATATATAATAAATATCTAATATATATCTTCTTGACCACAACAGGTTACACTGTCTGTGTTGCACTTAGCAATCAATCACTAAGCACCTTTCATTTCACCAGAGCTGTTTAATAGATGAAAGCTGAGCTGTGATTGGTTGCTATGAGCAACAGTTTTCCCACTCCACAAAACCTCAACTGACACTGACTGGGTGGGAGGAATCTAACATCCCCGGGAACATAAGCTCCCAGCCATTGTTGCCCCCCAGAAAGGAGCAGAGAGCACATGACAGAAATGAATCATACCCTCCTCTATTACTCTTGGGCTCTATTGTTACCAGCGTAGAAAATGGTCATCAGCGGCCGCACACACAGAGCCGCACACAGAGCCACACTGCCAGGTTACATAACAGCACATCTCCAAGAACTCCCTGCTCAGTGCCTCCCAGCTCTGGTCTATGGGATGGAGGATGTGTGATAGGTATATGGGCATGGAACAATGGGATGGAGGATGTGTGATGGGTATATGGGCATGGGACTATGGGATGGAGGATGTGTGATGGGTATATGGGCATGAGACTATGGGATGGAGGATATGTATTTATTTATGTATTTATTTATTTTACTCACTTAAATAGTGCCATTAATTACACAGTGCTTTACAAACATTATTGTATAATGGGTATTTATATGAGCACTGGACTATGGGATAGAGGATGTGTGATGGGTATATGGGCACGAGACTATGGGATAGAGGATGTGTGATGGGTATATGGGCACTGGACTATGGGATAGAGGATATGTATAATGGGCGTATGGACACGGGACTATTGGATGGAGTATATGTATGATGGGTATATGGGCACAGGACTATGGGATGGAGGATATGTATGATGGGTATAGGGACAAGGGACTATGGAATGGTGGATATGTATGATGGGTATATGGGCACGGGACTATGGGGTAGAGGATATGTATGATGGGTATATGGGCACGGGACTATGGGATGGAGAATAATCATTATAATTTGTTAGAACTAACCACAGTTAGTTACTATGCCCGGGCAATGCCGGGATCTTCAGCTAGTTGAAGATAAATTGAAAAAATAAATTACCAGTACATAAAAGTCTTGCTCTCTCCTGTACAATCAGTGGCACACCTACCATGAGGCAAGTTGAGCTCTTTGCCTCGGGCGGTGGTCACTCCCTGAAGATAGGGGGCGGCAGATTCTCCTCTTCTGCATCTGCTCCTGTTGCTCATGTATTGCTGTCTGTACGCACAAGACCTGTGATGAGGTCACAGGAGGGGAGGAGTCAGGTGTCACATGATCAGGGGCCGCCCTCAGTGTATGCAAGACTCTGCTGTGCTGGTTGTCATGGTGCTGGATGAGGGAATTATATGTGTGGGGTCAGGAGGGATTTACAGGGTGGATGTAGCAGAGCTGTGTGTGTGTACGAGGTGTACGGATCGGAGCCGGGCATGTATGGGGTGTGCGGAGCGGAGCCACGTGTGTACGAGGTGTGCGCAGCCCTGTGCGCACGAGGTGTGCGGAGCGGAGCCGTGTGTGTACAAAGTGTACGGAGCGGAGCCATGTGTGTACGAGGTGTACGGAACGGAGCCCTGTATGTATGAAGTGTACAGAGCAGAGCTGCGAGTGTATGGGGTTTGCGAAGAGGAGCCACATGTGTGCAAGTTGTACGGAGCAGAGCCATGTGTGTGCGAGGTGTATGGAATGGAGCCCTGTTTGTATGAAGTGTGCGAAGCCACATGTATACGAGGTGTGTGAGCAGAGCCATGTGTATACGAGGAGTGCGGAGCCCTGTGAGTATGATGTGTGCGGAGCGGAGCGTTGTGTAGACGAGGAGTGCGGAGCGGAGCCGCGTGTGAACGAGGTGTGCGGAACCCTGTGTGTACGAGGTGTGCGGAGAGGAGCCGCGTGTGTACGAGGTGTGCGGAGAGGAGCCGCGTGTGTATGAGGTGTGCCGAGCGGAGCAGCGTGTGTAAGAGGCGTGCGGAGCCCTGTGTGTGCGAGGTGTGCGGAGGGGAGCCGCGTGTGTACGAGGTGTGCGGAGCGGAGCCATGTGTGCACGAGGTGTGCAGAGCGGAGCCACGGTGTTACGAGGTGTGCGAAGCGGAGGCGCATGTGTACGAGTTGTGCGGAGCTGCATGTGTGCGAGGTGTGCAGAGTGGAGCCGCATGTCTACGAGGCATACAAAGTGGAACCGTGTGTGTATGCATGTATGAGGTCGGTGTATGGTGGGGAGCATTCATACCTCCCAACTGTCCCAGATCCAGCGGGACAGTCCCGATTTTGAAAGAGAGTCTGCCCCGCTGTCCCGGCCGGGAGCTTACTTTTCCCGTGGACACAGGAGTACACGGCGGAGCCCCAAGGAACACTTTAAAACTCGCACGTGACGTTCCACCGGAAGTGATGTGCTGGAAGCTGACCGGAAATTAGGTAATTTCAGGAGGAGATTGTGACGGAACCATGGAGGCACTTCAGGGAATGCTTCAGATCCATCACCGTGTCCTCCTCCGACAGCGCGGACAGCGGGATCGCCTTGAAATCGGGGATGTCGGCCATGTGAGCGGATCATGATATGTCCTGCACCAGGGGGGGTCAGATGGGCACTACAATGGGAGCCAGGCTGCTATAGTATCTTTATAGAATCTTTCTTTCTCTCTCTGTTTCTTTCTCTCTCCGTGTTCTTTCTTTCTCTCTCCGTTCTCTCTTTTTTCTCTCTCTCATCTTTCTTTCACTCTCTGTTCTTTCTTTCTCTGTTATTTCTTTCTCTCTCCTTTCTTTCTTTTTTCTCTCTCTGTTCTTTCTTTCCCCTCTTTCTTTCTCTGTGTACTTTCTTTCTTTCCCCTCTTTCTTTCTCTCTCTGTTCTTTCTTTTCCTCTCTGTTCTTTTTCTTTCCCCTCTTTTTTCTCTCTGTTATTCCTTTCTCTCTCTGTTCTTTCTCTCTGTTCTTCCTTTCTTTCTCTCTCTGTTCTTTCTTTTTCTCTCCTTTCTTTCTTTTTTTCTTTCTTTCTTTCTCCCTCTGTTCTTCCTTTCTCTCTCTCTCTGTTCTTTCTTTCTCACTCTGATCTTTCTTTCTCTCTCTGTTCTTTCTCTTTCTTCCTGTCTCTTCTTTCTTTCTTTCCCCTCTTTCTTTCTGTCTCTCTTTCTTTTTTCCCTCTTTCTTTCTCTCTCTGTTCTTTCTTTCTCTCTCTGTTCTTTCTTTCTTCTCCCTCTTTCTTTTTCTCTCTCTGTTCTTTTCTTTCTCTTCTCTCTTCTTTCTTTTTTCTCTCTCTTTCTTTTCTTTCTCTGTTCTTTCTTTCTCTTCTTTTTTTCTCTTTCTTTTCTTCTCTCTCTCTTTCTTTTTTCTCTCTCTGTTCTTTCTTTCTCCTTTCTTTCTCTCTCTCTGTTCTTTCTTTCTTCTTTCTATCTCTCTCTCTGTTCTTTCTTTTCCCTTTCTTTCTTAGGCTACTTTCACACTTCAGGCTTTTTGAATCAGGCGCGATCCGGCGTGTTTTTAAAAAAACGCATCCGGTACCGGATGCGTTTTTTTTTAGCATTGACTTACATTGGCGCCGGATCGCGCCTGATGTCACTGCGTGCATCCGTTTTTGGGCGGATCCGTCGGAAATGTACATTCCGGCGGCCGGACAAGACGCTTGCTGCAAAGTTTTTTTTTTTTTTCCGGAGCCGCCTGATAGTGCCTGAATCGGCACTTCAGGCGGCCGGAAACAATGCAATCCTATGGCGCCGGACCAGTTTTTTGACAAATCCGTCAGAAAACTGATCCGGAGTCCAAGGTCTCTCTCTCTCTCTCTCTCTCCTCGGTCCGGACATTGAAGGCTGCATTTTCAACATGGAAATTTTAGATTTCCGGGTTGAAAAGGTCAGGACGGATCAGGCAAAAAACCTGATCAGTTGCATCAGTTTTTTAAAAACAGCGCCGGATCCATCCTATCAGGCATAGGACGGATTATGCCTGATTCAAAAAACCTGATGTGTGAAAGTAGCCTTACTATGTTCTTTCTTTCCCATCTTTCTTTTTTGCTCTGTTCTCTTTCCCCTCTTTCTTTCTCTCTCTCTCTGTTCTTTCTTTTGCTCTCTGTTCATCTTCTTTTCCCTTCTTCTTTCTCTCTATTCTTCCTTTTTCTCTGTTCTTTCTCTTTCTTTCTCTCTCTGTTCTTTCTTTCTTACCTTATTTCTCTCTCTGTTCTTTCTTTCTCTCTCTGTTCTTTCTTTCCCCTCTTTCTCTCTCTGTTCTTCCTTTCTCTCTCTCTCTGTTCTTCCTTTCTCTCTCTGTTCTTTCTTTCGCTCTCTGTTCGTTCTTTCTCTCTCTGTTCTTTCTTTCTCTCTCTCTGTTCTTTCTTTCTCTCTCTTTCTCTCTCTCTCTGTTCTTTCTTTCTTTTTCTCAGTACCAGTCAGTGTGCCCATAGTACCAGCCACTGACACTATATACAGAGCTCCTGTGTATAATGTCACTGGTGATCACTGTATTACCTGTACACTGACACTATATACAGAGCTCCTGTGTATAATGTCACTGGTGATCACTGTATTACCTGTACACTGACACTATATACAGAGCTCCTGTGTATAATGTCACTGGTGATCAGTTAATTACCTGTACACTGACACTATATACAGAGCTCCTGTGTATAATGTCACCAGTGATCACTGTATTACCTGTACACTATACACTATATACAGAGCTCCTGTGTATAATGTCACCGGTGATCACTGTATTACCTGTACACTGACACTATATACAGAGATCCTGTCAAAGAACAGGAGAAAAAGACTGGAGTTTTATAAACACTTGAGCTAAACGAAGAACTACGAATGATGTTAGCACAAGCAACGCAATGTCCACAATTAAAGCAACCCACATTGCGTTTTATTGACCCAAAAGGGTTTTTACTGGGTGCTATGTAGTGACTCTGAACGAGCATATCCTTTAAATTCTTAGATCTTCTGGGGGTCATCAGGGGTCGATCAGTAAGAGCGGATCCCAGAGCGGGCTCAGTCATCAACACGGACCAATGTTTAGTCAAAATTCTCCTCATATTCTCCCACTCATGGTTGAAAACACATGCGCCGTCAAATGCAGCGATCATGTGGGTCAGCATGTGATGGTCACATGACCAATCACTATGGATACTTAAGGTCCTTCAGTGCTTGCAATCTCACACTTCCCCTTGAGAAAGCGAGACATACAAGAAGCGAAACGTACGTTGGGGCATATTTGTGTGACATCCTGCATTTAGGTGAGGTTTTTTGTTCCTGATCTTGCCACAGTATATGACCATGTATGGTTAGTGAGGCTATGTATGGACACATTGGCCTGAGATCGTGGGCACAGTACTGCGGTCTTTTATTATGGCAGAGACCTGTTATTCAGCATATATGACTTTAACAATACTTTGGTACTTTATATGCTCTCACCTATTTGTGATCTATTAACATTACAATGTGTATACCATGTTAAGGTGATGTGGGTGTCCACAACTTTTTGGTGTCTTTTTTAAACACACATCTAGTTATACGTTTTTATGCTATGTGTTTGTCAGCAATATTTGTTCAATAAAACCTTTTGATAATTTGTTTATAAAACTCCAGTCTTTTTCTCCTGTTCTTTGTCATATTTGCACTTGGAGGTATGTGCAGTAATCAGGTGATTGTTTTCACCACTGCGTAACATGGATCTGGATTTTAGGTTGTTAATACAGAGATCCTGTGTATAATGTCACTGGTTATCACTGTATTACCTGTACACTGACACTATATACAGAGCTCCTGTGTATAATGTCACCGTCTCCACCTTTTATCGGCGCCATCTTGTGACTGCAACTTCTGTCTGCGGGAAGTCAGAAGTAGCAGAAACCCTCTATCAGGCCACGTTCACACGTTCAGTATTTTACCTCAGTATTTATAGGCCAAAATCAGGAGTGGAACAATCAGAGGAAAAATATAATAGAAACACGCCATCACTTCTGGATTTCTCACCCACTCCTGATTTGGCTTACAAATACTGAGGTAAAATGCTGACCAAATACTGAACGTGTGAATGTGGCCTTAGGCTGGTTTCACAAATCCTGATATTTCCGGTACCGTAAAAACCGTTAGTGGAGATATCCGTGTCTGTGTGTGTAATATGTGTTGCAACTGTGTGCCGCATCAGTACCGCATGGACGGCCACCGGGGAAGAAGCACTACAGTAAGCACTGTTCCCTGGCCAGGGGTGCACCTAAAATGAAGCAAGTTGATCGCTTCGCTTCAGGCGGCATTGAGTCCCTGAAGAAGTGTAAAGATCGATGTTTCAAATATATTCCTATCTAAAAGTGTATGTATTTTACATGTGTGTCAGGTTAGGCCAGTAAAGAGTAAACCAGATTTATTTGTACTGATTTTACTACGGGGGGGCGCCATTTTGCAGTTCGCCTCAGGCAGCAGAGAGGCTAGGTTCACCCCTGTATACAATTTAATTCAGCAGTAGGGTTGAGCGATACTTTCCGATATCCAAAAGTATCGGAATCGGAATGGTATCGCCGATACCATTAAAATATCGGCCATACCCGATACCGATACCGGAAGTCCCATGTAAGTCTATGGTAACAAAATATCGGAATTAAAAAAAACCCATTCTTGCCTTGTTGGTTAATTGTACATGAAGGAAAACAACAAAGAGTAATGTAGAATGTATTGGGGAAGGTTGAGGAGACATTAAAGGCATAGATGTTTAACACAATCAAATGGAATAGCATATATAAATTTTTTTTTTTTAAAGATGTTCGGATTGACGAATAAATTGACAATGTTGTTAACGTTTTTTCTATTTTGGCAAATATGTATATTTCACAACTTCCATGCTCTTCACCTTTTTAACTTTTCACACACTTTCTCCTTCATAATCTTCAGCAGCATCATCTTTTTCATCAAAATATTCTTCATCTTCACCTTCTTTATCTTCTTCTTAAACTTCTTGCTATTCATCTTTTTGTTAACATTACTCATATTCTTCTTATTAAACTATTATTCTTATTCATATTGTACTTCATCTTCTTCATCATATTCTTATTTGTGACAGAGAATCCTGTACTTGTAACCTGTCAAAGTATGAATTTTTCATCCTTCCGTTCTTGCTGTCACAAAAGATTTAAATTACAACAGTATTTGTCCGTGTTCAGTTTAGCCTGCAGCAGCAGGCATTTTCCAGGGGCACCACGAGGAGGAACGGACTCACCCCCATACACTGCTTAGTCTTCTTCTGCTTAGAAGTTAGAGCATATATTTTGCTCTTCATTTTGGTCTTATACTTCATGTTCTTCTGCTTTTTGATCTTCTGCTTATTGTTCTTAAGTCTCTTGTTCTCGTATCTTGCAGTTTGTCTTAACCTTCTTAGTCCTGTTTGGTATCTTTTATTTCTTCTTTGTGATGGTGTTTAGGCTGTTGGCTTGATGCTCGTCGTCCTTGTGGTCGTCATCTTCTTCGGGGTGGTCATCAGGGTCGTCGTCTTCATTGTTGGAGATCCAGAGTGATTACCCAAAAAAGCATTGAAAAAATCTTCAATTTGTAAATGTAGCAGAAGGTACAAGAGTCAATGCAAGTAACGAGGACCAGCTGACTGTGCTGGAACCCGGAGGGGCAGCAGAAGGAAAAGAGCCAATGGCACAACCGAGGACCAGCTGACGTTACTGGGACACGGTTACTAAGCAGGAGGTACCTGTGCTCCAAAGCACTACCAAGGACCAGCAGACGTTGCTGGAACTCGGATACCGAGATGGAGGCACCTAGGCCAAAGGCACTGCGGAGAACCAGCTGACGGTACTGGAACCCGGACGGGTAGCAGAAGGTACAAGAGCCAATGCAAGTAACGAGGACCAGCTGACTGTGCTGGAACCCGGAGGGGCAGCAGAAGGAAAAGAGCCAATGGCACAACCGAGGACCAGCTGACGTTACTGGGACACGGTTACTAAGCAGGAGGTACCTGTGCTCCAAAGCACTACCAAGGACCAGCAGACGTTGCTGGAACTCGGATACCGAGATGGAGGCACCTAGGCCAAAGGCACTGCGGAGAACCAGCTGACGGTACTGGAACCCGGACGGGTAGCAGAAGGTACAAGAGCCAATGCAAGTAACGAGGACCAGCTGACTGTGCTGGAACCCGGAGGGGCAGCAGAAGGAAAAGAGCCAATGGCACAACCGAGGACCAGCTGACGTTACTGGGACACGGTTACTAAGCAGGAGGTACCTGTGCTCCAAAGCACTACCAAGGACCAGCAGACGTTGCTGGAACTCGGATACGAGATGGAGGCACCTAGGCCAAAGGCACTGCGGAACCAGCTGACGGTACTGGAACCCGGACGGTAGCAGAAGGTACAAGAGCCAATGCAAGTAACGAGGACCAGCTGACTGTGCTGGAACCCGGAGGGGCAGCAGAAGGAAAGAGCCAATGGCACAACCGAGGACCAGCTGACGTTACTGGGACACGTTACTAAGCAGGAGGTACCTGTGCTCCAAAGCACTACCAAGGACCAGCAGACGTTGCTGGAACTCGGATACCGAGATGGAGGCACTAGGCCAAAGGCACTGCGGAGAACCAGCTGACGGTACTGGAACCCGGACGGGTAGCAGAAGGTACCATGGAAATTTAAGTGACAGGCCGCGAGCCGGCCGCAGTACCGAATCCCACAGTACTACATGGGTGATTGTCCATTGTCACAACGGAAACAGCCTTTATTTGCATTATCCAGCAGCACACATAGGAAGCACCTAAACTCCAAGCACCATAGAGTCGCTAACCCGACCGCAACACGACAGGACAACTTATTGGAGGCTAAGTGACTTTACACTGCAGGAAACAGATGGCGTGCTGTAACCATCTGGCAGGAGTGAGTACCCGTGCCAATTTACACTTCCGAGCACAACTGGCGTGTTGAGCCAGGAGTGAGAAGACAGGTGAGCAGCAGGACTTTTTGCCGTCACAGCAGGGGAACAGCTGACATTACTGAACCCCAGTAACACAGGAGCAAGTGTCACTGTGCTAACAGCACTTCCGAAGCAACTGGCGGTGTTGTAGCCCAGGGATGAAAGAGAACATGTGGAGGCAGAGACTTTTTGCGTACACAGCAGGGGAACAGCTGCATTACTGAACCCAGTAGCACAGGAGAAGTTCACTGTGCTAACAGCACTTCCGAGCAACAACTGGCGGTGTTGTAGCCCAGGATGAGAAGAGAACATGGTGGAGGCAGCAGGACTTTTTGCCGTTCACACAGCAGGGGAACAGCTGACATTACTGAACCCCAGTAACACAGGAGCAAGTGTTCACTGTGCTAACAGCACTTCCGAGCTACAACTGGCGGTGTTGTAGCCCAGGGATGAGAAGAGAACAGGTGGAGGCAGCAGGACTTTTTGCCGTTCACACAGCAGGGGAACAGCTGACATTACTGAACCCAGTAACACAGGAGCAAGTGTTCACTGTGCTAACAGCACTTCCGAGCACAACTGGCGGTGTTGTAGCCAGGGATGAGAAGAGAACAGGTGGAGGCAGCAGGACTTTTTGCCGTTCACACAGCAGGGAACAGCTGACATTACTGAACCCCAGTAACACAGGAGCAAGTGTTCACTGTGCTAACAGCACTTCCGAGCTACAACTGGCGGTGTTGTAGCCCAGGGATGAGAAGAGAACAGGTGGAGGCAGCAGGACTTTTTGCCGTTCACACAGCAGGGGAACAGCTGACATTACTGAACCCCAGTAACACAGGAGCAAGTGTTCACTGTGCTAACAGCACTTCCGAGCAACAACTGGCGGTGTTGTAGCCCAGGGATGAGAAGAGAACAGGTGGAGGCAGCAGGACTTTTTGCCGTTACACAGCAGGGAACAGCTGACATTACTGAACCCCAGTAACACAGGAGCAAGTGTTCACTGTGCTAACAGCACTTCGAGTACAACTGGCGTGTTGTGAGATAGAGAGAAACACAACTTGTAACGCAGGAAATACATACAAAGTACACAGAGTTTTGATTTCGATCAATGGGGAGTGTACAGTAAAGATGTTAAATACTATATCAAGTATTTTCCTTGTTACGTGTCAATTAAAATGTCTATACTCCAAACAAGAGAAATATAAACTTTAGTACCATAAGATGATGATTTAACTTAAAAAAATATATGTAAATTAAAAATTTACAAACATAAACGCATACATTAACATGTTGAAAAGCAATGCAAACCACAATTAAAATAGGTTAAATAATCTGCTATACGGTTTAAAATAAAAGCATACAAGTACACATCAGAATCCATTAATGATGGGTAAGTAACAGTATGTACACCATTTTTATTGTGTAGACAATGAATGGCTGACTTAAAAACATAATCAGCATTACAAGTTTTCTTTGACATTCATAAAACTTTACATTTGGTGAATAATATAACTACAATTTTTTAAAAAATATCTAAAATTTCCATCATGTAATACTGATAATATGTGCCAATCATTTATATTAACAAAACGAAAATTTAAAAAGTGCATAGTGCAGAGTGAAAACAGATATTTATGCCTGACTGTGGACTTGCAAGCATGACAACGGATAGATAAGGTATATATAGATGAGACTGCATAGCCACAGATGGTGAATGGCGATGTAATACTGTACCTCAATAAAGTGTGCGTTACTACTACATCCTTTTTTTTATCTAGCTTTATAAAAGGTTACGTGCATGTATGGTTGCGCCTCTGTTTGGACGCACAGACTGGCTTCCTGCTGTGACGCGTTGGGTATTGGAGCGTCTGTACGTCTTATGACGCAGACTAACATTCACGGTGCGCATCGTTCATCATCGCAAGCGTACCGACAACACAAAGGCGTTGTCATGACTGCTTTACTCAGTAAACATGCACCTATGATGAAACATACACGCATGTGCCCTATTACATAACAAGCTACAAGAAAAACGAGTGTGAGGTGTGACACAGCTGTTTTGTTAAGGTACAGTATTATATCGACATTGTACAGATGTCGCTATTCAGTCTGATAAATATATATCATTCACGTATTCTATCAGTTGTCGTTCTTTCAGCACCACTTACAGGTATATATTTTGCTATTGTGACTATGCACTATTGACTTTACCAAGGTAATGCATGATTTTTGTAAGCGATTATCATGTTTACATGAAGGACCTTTATGATATGGGCTGTTAACTTTCTAATCAAATATGTATTTTTTAAAATGACACAAATATAAGTAATGTTGAAGAGGACTATTCCTACATGCATTGTTTGCACAATATTACACGTGTACATCACGTCCCTTAATCAACATTGGATTATTATATTTACTTGTATGCTTTTATTTCAAAGGCAAGAACACTGAAGTATAACCTTCGCACTGCAGCAGTTGTCAAAGTTCAACCCACATTATGCACTTCCAACATTGCAGCATTGGAGTCATCATGATGTGAGTTGGATTTGTCTAAGCTATGGAGTGACAAGGTTGACCATCAGTATCCTATAGCATAAGTAGGATTTTGTGTTTGCATTTGTTTTCGACATGTGCATATCTGTAATAATATGTCACATTTATTTTGTTACAGATTTGTGACAAAGACTAATCATTTTATGGTTTGAAAGTTGACGTTTCAAATGTTTACAGCTTAGAAATCAGGGTGTAGCCTCATATCTATGTGTAGCACTAGACACTTTGAGATGTCAGGTTTTTTTCACCATGATTAGGTAGCTAGCAGTAATTTTTGCCGGACACACAGCAGGGAACAGCAGGCGTTACTGAACCCCACAAACACATCAGCGATTGTTTTCATCTGTGCATCTAACACTTCTGAGCAGCAACTGGCGCTGTTGAAGCCCAGGGTCAAGGAGGGTGTAGGCAGAGGCCTAGTATGAGACGTTTGAAGTTGAAGTTGTAGTTAGCAGCAGTAATTTTTGCCAGACACACAGCAGGGGAACAGCAGGCGTTACTGAACCCCACAAACACATCAGCGATTGTTTTCATCTGTGCATCTAACACTTCTGAGCAGCAACTGGCGCTGTTGAAGCCAGGGTCAAGGAGGGTGTAGGCACAAAATATTGACTTATTGCCTTGTTACGTGGCCATTGCAAATGTATGTACTTCAAACAAGAATAAATGAAGTTTTACTAGGACAATAAAATGATGAATTTCAATTCCAAGAATAGAAAA
Source organism: Oophaga sylvatica (assembly GCA_033576555.1). Taxonomy (NCBI): domain Eukaryota; kingdom Metazoa; phylum Chordata; class Amphibia; order Anura; family Dendrobatidae; genus Oophaga; species Oophaga sylvatica. The sequence goes on from JARQOD010008836.1 coordinate 25,119, forward strand.
TATTTATACTTGAGAGTCCTCTGTGGTTGATACCGTTTAATGGCTAACTGAAAATATGGTAACAAATTCAAAGCTTTCGAGACTACTCAGGTCTCTTCATCAGGCTAAGACTAAAAAAAAAATGGAAGAATCACATATTTGTACACACAACAGGACACAGGAATAGGTAAGACAAGTGAGGGAGGGACAAGTGAGGGTAGACCGGCCAAAAAATGAGAACAAGGATGAATTATCAGCGCCACACGATAAGACAAAAAATAATGGATTTACCTGTGGCAAAACACTTTTGTATGCCCGGTCATAGCATGATGGATATGGAATTACTGGTATTAAAATATAACTTCAAATATGACAAAGATACAAAGGTTTCAGAATATAAGCTCATCATGACCTTTGACACTGTTAGTGATGGAATGAATAGATCACACGGATTTATGTCATTCTATATCAATTAAGGAATCTGCGTCTCTGCCCTTCCAGGGGCATTAAAACACAAAACCAGACCCCAATCAGAGGGCAATAAAACTTTCTATCCTTATCTAGGAACTGTTCCAATATTTATGTTCATCCCTCTGTGATAATGACAGTTCTGCTACACGTCACTTACTTGTCTTACCTATTGCACTATTCCTGTGTCCTGTTGTGTATAGAAATATGTGATGCTTCATTTTTTGTTTTAGTCTTTGCCTGATGAAGAGACGTGAGTAGCCTCGAAAGCTTGCAATTTGTTACCATCTTTTCAGTTATCCATTCAAAGGTATCAACCACTGTGGACTCTCAAGTGTAAATATTTTTCTATCTAATGGCTAACACGGTACGAAGATACACATGTTTCCTAACTTCAATAATAAAAATAAAGACACTGCAAATATAAACGCATATATGCACATGCCAACAAGAAATGGAACAACACACCACCCAAAAAATTGGTTACAAAATATAGTGTTGTAAATTTAAGAATAAAAGTCCATTTTTGTATTTATGAATAATGCTTAAGGAACGCTATGTTAAACCATAACATAGTGAAGACAATGGATTTTGTAATCGTCACTCATCATCATCATCATTGCAATTTAGATGTGACAGTCACAGACATTTCAATTATTTAAGTTAATAAAATCGTTACTTTGTACAGCATGTATGACATGTCCAGCATGGACTCATCAATGTGATGACACAATAATGTACGATAAAAAATAACCATTTAAAAAAACATAATGCATTGTCACAATTTAAGTGTGTGCCTGCAAGTGTAGGTGAAAGAAAGGCTACGGATAGCAAAGGTATATTCTATGTCTGTATCAGACAGTGGACAGCCTCTGATGGGTAATGGCGATGTTATACTGTACGTCAATAAAGTCTGCGGCTGCAATCATGCATTTTTTGCTTGGACAGTGTTGAAGAGGGTAAAAGCATGTCTGGTTGCGCAAGGCTTTATCCGTCAACACTACCTTCCTACTGTCACGCGTAGGGTAGGGTAGCGTGTGTCAATTAGATGACTCTATAAAATGTGACGTTACGCAGCGTTATTGCGCCCTAGGGACGCCAAAAATACAACAGCAGTAATCATTTACTGTCTAATACTCCACCTATGACCAACAAAAAAGACCGTTCCCTCTTTAACAATCTACAAGACTAACAAGCATAATGGTTCACGCTGACTTTATTGAGGTACAGTATTACATCGACATTGTCCATGAGTAACTATGCACTGTGATACCTATATACCATTATTAATTTATATCTGTTGTGGTTGTTTCAACAGCACTTGCAGGTATAACTAGTACTACCTATTGTCAGTATGCATGATGCACTTTATAGATGTAATAATTTATTATTGCACATTATTACCAGGTTTAGATGCTGGCCATTTCATATATGGTGTGTGAAGTTACAGTTGGCATCAGTATGTGTATTTTATAATGTCTGTCATAAATAAAAATCGTGATGATGATGAGAGGATTTTATGATTTGTACATCCATTGACTGCATTATCTTACAGGTACAGATAAAGTTCCTTAAAAAGCATTAATTGATAAGTATGAAATGTACTTTTATGCATAAATTTCAAAAAGTGAAGACTATGTTTTAGTTTTTGTTACCATTTATAATAGACATGTGCAGATATGCGCTGTGATGACAAATTATTATTTGTCCATATTTGTCATAAAAATTTATCATTCTAGGCCTGGAAAACTTCACAATTTCCTGTTTTAAGCATAACAATCAGGGTGACGGCTCTTCCCTATTTGGAGCATGTTCGACATGGGTTTTTCTGTGCATGTGTAGGGAACAGGAGACATGGATAACGTTGCGAACCAGTTATTTAATCTGAAAACGGACAGACAAATTCTGGCGAGATCCATGCCTTGTTCATTTTCAGAAAAGTAAGCCGGTCTACATTATCGGAGGATAGTCGCATGCGACGGTCTGTTAGTACACCACCTGCGGCACTAAAGACGCGCTCCGATAATACACTGGCAGCAGGGCAAGCCAGCACCTCCAATGCATACTGGCTAAGCTCTGGCCATGTATCCAGCTTAGAGACCCAAAACTTGAATGGGGAAGAGCCATCTGGGAGTACACTGAGAGGGAAAGACATGTAGTCTGTCACCATCTTACGGAAACGTTGCCTCCTGCTGACTGGAGCCGTCTCGGATGGTGTAGACATTGGTGGCGCTGCCACAAAACTTCGCCACATTTGGAACATACTGGTCTTGCCCTGTGCAGAGGCGCTGCTTGTGCTCCCTCTTGTTGCAGAGCTGTCTCCACTGCCTCGACGCACAGAGCTGCTTTGTAAAGCAGTAGCAGCAGCAGTGCTCTCGGCTGGAATGGAGAACATTATGGATTGCACCAGTATGTCTTGGTACTCCCGCATTTTACGCTCCCGGTTCAACGGTGTGATGAGGCTTTGTAAGTTGTCCCGGTAGCGAGGGTCTAGGAGGGTGTACACCCAATAATCAGACGTGGTGAGAATGTGGGCGATGCGGCGGTCGTTTCTCAGGCACTGCAGCATGAAATCAACCATGTGCTGCAGACTCCCAACTGGCCAAGAAACGCTGTCCCCTGCAAGAGGCGTCATCTCTGACTGCTCTGCATCACCCCACCCTCGCTCTACATACTGACTAGAGCGTTGTGTACCTCCCTCTGGAGCGATGTCTTCCTCCTCCATTGACTCCTCCTCATCCTCCTCACAAAGTGAACACTGCCCAGCCCTTTGTGAGGAACCACGTTGCGCTGACTGTCCAGAAGGTGATGGAATTTGTGACTCCTCATCCTCCACCTCTTCCAAAACCTCATCCCTTATTGCTTGCAGTGTTTTTTGAAGCAGGCAGATAAGGGGGACAGTCAGGCTGACTAGTGCATCATCTGCACTCGCCATCCGCGTTGACTCATCAAACGCACGCAAAACGTGGCAGATGTCCTTCATAGAGGCCCACTCAGTAGTGGTGAAGTGTGAACGACGCAAATTGCGAGTTGATTGCGCCTGATGCAGCTGATACTCCATTACTGCTGGCTGCTGCTCACACAACCGCTCCAACATATGTAACGTGGAATTCCACCTGGTGGGTACGTCACATATGATGCGATGTTCAGGAAGGCGAAATCTGCGTTGCAGAGCTGCAATGCGCGATCTGGCCATGCTGGAACGTCGCAAGTGAGCGCACTCTAGGCGGACCTTGTGCAGCAGTGCATCAAGATCCGGATAGTCCCTCAAAAAACTCTGCACGACCAAGTTGAGCACATGTGCCAGACATGGTATGTGAGTGAGGTTGCCAAGGCCCAGAGCTGCCACCAGATTTCGGCCATTGTCACACACTACCAAGCCTGGCTGGAGATTCGCTGGCAAAAACCACACGTCGCTCTCCTGCTTGATGGCATTCCAGAGCTCCTGCGCTGTGTGGCTTCGATTCCCCATGTAAATTAATTTCAGGACGGCCTGTTGACGTTTGGCCACGGCTGTGCTCATATCGGTCGCATCAGGTAAACGTTCACGGGTCCATGTGGAGGTAGACCGTGACGGCTCCTGCAGCGATGATTCTGAGGAACTGGAGTAGGAGGAGGAGTCAATGTGGACAGACTTGATTCCTGCAATCCTTGGAGTTGGCAGAACACGTACAGCGCCACTCGCAAGATCTGTACCCGGCTCCACAACATTGACCCAATGGGCAGTGAGGGAAAGGTATCGTCCCTGGCCATGGGTACTGGTCCACGCATCGGTGGTCAGGTGGACCTTGCTACTGACGGCGTTTAGTAGCGCATGTTTAATTTTTCCCTCAACATGCTTTTGCAGACCAGGGACGGCTTGCCTGCTGAAATAAAATCGGCTGGGCACATTGTATTGTGGGACTGCCAATGACATTAAGTCACGGAAACTGTCAGTCTCCACCAGCCTGAATGACAGCATTTCAAGGGACAGGAGTTTTGCAATGCCAGCATTCAGAGCCTGTGCTCGTGGATGGTTTGCCGAGTATGGCCGTCTTTTATCCCATGCCTGTGCTACCGATGGCTGTTTTGTGGCCTGGGAGTGTGAGGATGACAGGGAACTTGCAGCTGTGGGTGGAATAACACTGGGTCTCTGGACAACAGTTACAGAGGTTCTTCCATGGCGATCCTGTGAGGAAGCCGAACCAGCTGTGTGTGAGCTGGAGGAAGAGGCTCCAACACGAGCTGAAGATGTAGGTGCTGCTGTAGGTTGGCCTACATCTCCAGTGTGTCTTTGTAACTCAGCTACGTGCTTTGTCCGTACATGTTTCCACATATTTGTGGTATTGAGGTTACTGATATTTTTACCTCTTTTAACTTTTTGATTACACAGCTTGCATTTGACATAGCAAATATCATCTGCAAGTGTGTCAAAAAAGGACCACGCAGTGCAAGTCCTGGGAGCGCCCGGTTTGGCTGTTGGAAGAGAACTGCTACGAACGGGTGCCAAACTGGAGGGTACAGGCAACCGAGTCTGCAGCCTACCTCTCCCTACTGTTTGGACCGTTGGGGCAATCTCTTCCTCAGAGCTGCTACCACCACCTTCCTGTTCCTCACGCCATGTTGGGTCTTGGACCTCATCATCTCCACTACCCTCTTCCAACACCTGCTGCTGTTGGGTGGTCTGGCCAGCACCTTGCTCAACAGAAAATGGCACCTGAGTCTCATCATCATCAGATGCGTTCTGCGGTGTGCTGACCATCGGCACTGGCTCACCCGCCTCTTCACATTCAGAGAGACACAGCTGTTGCGCATCACTGCATACTGCCTCTTCTTCACATTCCAGAATGCTGCTTGGCTGGGCCCCTGTTTCCAAGCCAACAGATTCTGAGAACAGAAGCAGAGACTCAGCTGGCTCCAGTTCAGAACTCTCTGACTGCCTGGGCAATTTGGCAGGCGGTGAAGAGACAGATGGTTGTTCAACAGTGCTGTGGTCCTGAGAGGAGGTGGAAGCAATTGAAGTCGATGCATTGGCTGCCATCCAACCAACAACGGCTTCAATTTGTTCTTCCCGCAGCAGGGGGTACGCTGAGCTCCTACAAAAGTGCGCATAAAGGAACGCTCACGGGGAAAACTGGTGGATGCTGTGTCACTGGGTGCGGCAGCAGCCACAGAATCCCCACGTCCTCTCCCTGCTGAAACTCCACGGCCACGACCACGTGCCTTACTCCCTGCCTTCTTCATCTTGGTAGATTGATAAAGAAAGTCAGAAAAGTTATAAGGCCTAAGTGTGGTTATTCCTCAGAGACTGCAGTGAACACTGCAGACAACTGTTCAGTAGCTGTGAAAGGCCCCTTTGTGTACTTCTATAGTGTTTGCAACCAATGTATTGTATACGGATGGAAGCGCGTCACACTAATAGATTAGATTTTTTTCAAATATAATGGAGCAGCACCAATTAGAGAAAAATGTGAAGGATGAGGCAGTGACACACGCTCAGCAGACTACAACCAGCAGTAGTTGAAGAACTAACTGGAGCGTGATCTGCACTCAAAAAATGAAAAGCTCACAGACTACAGTGAACACTGAAACACAACTGTTCAGTAGCTGTGAAAGGCCCCTTTGTCTACTTCTATAGTGTTTGCAACCACTGTATTGTATACGGATGGAAGCGCGTCACACTAATAGATTAGATTTTTTTCAAATATAATGGAGCAGCACCAATTAGAGAAAAATGTGAAGGATGAGGCAGTGACACACGCTCAGCAGACTACAACCAGCAGTAGTTGAAGAACTAACTGGAGCGTGATCTGCACTCAAAAAATGAAAAGCTCACAGACTACAGTGAACACTGAAACACAACTGTTCAGTAGCTGTGAAAGGCCCCTTTGTCTACTTCTATAGTGTTTGCAACCACTGTATTGTATACGGATGGAAGCGCGTCACACTAATAGATTAGATTTTTTTCAAATATAATGGAGCAGCACCAATTAAGAAAAATGTGAATGGATGAGCAGTGACACACGCTCAGCAGACTACAACCAGCATAGTTGAAGAACTAACTGAGCGTGATCTGCACTCAAAAAATGAAAAGCTCACAGACTACAGTGAACACTGACAACAACTGTTCAGTAGCTGTGAAAGCCCCTTTGTCTACTTCTATAGTGTTTGCAACCACTGTATTGTATACGGATGGAAGCGCGTCACACTAATAGATTAGATTTTTTTCAAATATAATGGAGCAGCACCAATTAGAGAAAAATGTGAAGGATGAGGCAGTGACACACGCTCAGCAGACTACAACCAGCAGTAGTTGAAGAACTAACTGGAGCGTGATCTGCACTCAAAAAATGAAAAGCTCACAGACTACAGTGAACACTGAAACACAACTGTTCAGTAGCTGTGAAAGGCCCCTTTGTCTACTTCTATAGTGTTTGCAACCACTGTATTGTATACGGATGGAAGCGCGTCACACTAATAGATTAGATTTTTTTCAAATATAATGGAGCAGCACCAATTAGAGAAAAATGTGAAGGATGAGGCAGTGACACACGCTCAGCAGACTACAACCAGCAGTAGTTGAAGAACTAACTGGAGCGTGATCTGCACTCAAAAAATGAAAAGCTCACAGACTACAGTGAACACTGAAACACAACTGTTCAGTAGCTGTGAAAGGCCCCTTTGTCTACTTCTATAGTGTTTGCAACCACTGTATTGTATACGGATGGAAGCGCGTCACACTAATAGATTAGATTTTTTTCAAATATAATGGAGCAGCACCAATTAGAGAAAAATGTGAAGGATGAGCAGTGACACACGCTCAGCAGACTACAACCAGCAGTAGTTGAAGAACTAACTGGAGCGTGATCTGCACTCAAAAAATGAAAAGCTCACAGACTACAGTGAACACTGAAACACAACTGTTCAGTAGCTGTGAAAGGCCCCTTTGTCTACTTCTATAGTGTTTGCAACCACTGTATTGTATACGGATGGAAGCGCGTCACACTAATAGATTAGATTTTTTTCAAATATAATGGAGCAGCACCAATTAGAGAAAAATGTGAAGGATGAGGCAGTGACACACGCTCAGCAGACTACAACCAGCAGTAGTTGAAGAACTAACTGGAGCGTGATCTGCACTCAAAAAATGAAAAGCTCACAGACTACAGTGAACACTGAAACACAACTGTTCAGTAGCTGTGAAAGGCCCCTTTGTCTACTTCTATAGTGTTTGCAACCACTGTATTGTATACGGATGGAAGCGCGTCACACTAATAGATTAGATTTTTTTCAAATATAATGGAGCAGCACCAATTAGAGAAAAATGTGAAGGATGAGGCAGTGACACACGCTCAGCAGACTACAACCAGCAGTAGTTGAAGAACTAACTGAGCGTGATCTGCACTCAAAAAATGAAAAGCTCACAGACTACAGTGAACACTGAAACACAACTGTTCAGTAGCTGTGAAAGGCCCCTTTGTCTACTTCTATAGTGTTTGCAACCACTGTATTGTATACGGATGGAAGCGCGTCACACTAATAGATTAGATTTTTTTCAAATATAATGGAGCAGCACCAATTAGGAAAAATGTGAAGGATGAGGCAGTGACACACGCTCAGCAGACTACAACCAGCAGTAGTTGAAGAACTAACTGGAGCGTGATCTCACTCAAAAAATGAAAAGCTCACAGACTACAGTGAACACTGAAACACAACTGTTCAGTAGCTGTGAAAGGCCCCTTTGTCTACTTCTATAGTGTTTGCAACCAATGTATTGTATACGGATGGAAGCGCGCACACTAAAGATTAGATTTTTTGCAAATATAATGGAGCTGCACCAATTCCACAAAATCAAATAAAAAAAAAAAAGTCAGTGAGTGACACTTGCAGATGCCTACAAACAGCGGTGGATGCAGAGCAAACTGCAGCGTCACCTGCACTCACACACACACCTTGCACAGAGCTGTTAAAACAACACTGGCAAAAGGAAGCTTTACACAGCGGTTGGTAAACTAGCCTGCCTAAAGCACAGTAGAGTACACAAAATCGCAATGTCTAACTGTCCCTCAGAGTCAGCACAGCAGCGTTCTGTCCCTAACTGAGTTCACAGCACAGTGACGCTAAAATGGAGGCGGCGCCTTTTATAGTGCATTCTGACATCATTTCAGCAGCCAATCACAGCCATGCCATTAGTTAAGATGACCGCAGCATTACAGGATGTGCCCACACTTCATAAGATTCCTCATTGGCTGACTAAAATCACATTGCCTCTCAAAGAATTATGGGAACTTCCGATTCCGGTATAACGATATATGAAAAATATCGGAACTAAGTATCGGAATTCCGATACAGCGAATATCGGGCCGATACCC
>JARQOD010008837.1:0-33906 GCA_033576555.1 Oophaga sylvatica
CCCCCAAGACACCATGTCCCACAAATCACACAGGACAAAATCTGTTACTTCCGTCTCCTCAAAGACAACATCCATCAGCAGCGCAGTCACCACTGCCAGCGCAAATGCTGAGGCCGACAAAATGCAAGCAAGCATGCAACTTAAATTAGAGAAGGCACGCCTAGAGGACCAAGAGAGAAAGTCACACATAGAGAGAGAGGACCAAGAGAGAAGGTCATGCATAGAGAAAGATTACCAAGAGAGAAAGACGCAGTTAGAGAAGGCATGCGTGGATGCCGCCTTAGAGAGCCTAGCAGCATAAAGGGAAGCTGCCGCAGCCCTCGCTGAGGCAGAATCGCTAGAAGCCGCGCAAAACCCTGAGCTGCATAGCCGAAACAGTACATCAAGTCTGGAGTTTCCACTGCAAGATTCACCAAAACGCACATCCCAGTATTTAATGAACTTCCTGATACAAACTATAACCCTGAACCGGCATCGGAACAAGAACATGTCATCTCCAGTGTAGAAAGCGAGAGTCATCATGAGGCTCAGCTCCAGGACAGATACAAACATGAAAATGTGGAGCAAAACAACTCTGCTAATGACTATCTTGCCACTCACCAGGTAACCAATGTAAATCATCTTGCTGACACACCGCACGTCAGAATGAAGCAACATGACATCGGCTGGCACCACCCAGAGGAAACTAACAGGTACGAACGCACCTCACATCACTATCAGGGCGACCCATCACCAGTATACTCTACTGACAGCCGGTTCACAACAGAATTTGCTACGTTCTTCACACGACGTGAACTGGTTGCCAAGGGACTCATGAAATTCACTGACCAAGCTGAAGGTTACAGAGCTTGGAAAGCTTCCTTCCAAAATGTCACTAGAGACTTGGGGCTACAACACAGGAAGAGATAGACCTCTTAGTCAAATACCTGGGAGAAGAGTCAGTCAAACACGCAGTAAGGATCAGAGACATTAATATAAACTGCCCTGAGATTGGCCTCAAAGAGATCTGGAAGAGGCTGGATGAGTGTTACGGTTCAGCAGAGGTAATAGAGAAAGCCTTGTTCAAAAGAATCTATGACTTTCCTAAAATATCTAACAAAGGTCTCCAGAAACTAAGAGAACTAAGTGACCTGCTAAAGGAAGTCCAAGTTGCCAAATGTGAGGATAATCTACAAGGACTTGCATACCTTGACACAGCCAGAGGTGTTAACCCTATAGTCCAAAAGTTGCCCTACAATCTACAGGAGAGGTGGCTCACATATGGTTCCACGTACAAATACAAACACAGTGTTCCATTCCCCCAGTTCTCCGTTTTTGGAGACTTTATACACCAACAAGCGAGAATTAGAAACTATCCCAGCTTTGACTTTGCAATGTCATATGACACACCATCACCACTGCAATTCCATGCAGAACGTCTGTGGTAGTGCACAAGACTTATGTTTCTTCTCCAAGTTCCAATTACAGGTCTGCTGGCTGCTCCCAATCAGAGACAAAGGTGCAGGACCCTGACAAGCAGTGCCTGCTCCATCAGAAGCCTCATCCTCTCCTGAAATGCAGAGCCTTCAGAGGAAAATCTATGCCAGATCGCAGAAGCTTCCTGAAAGAGAACGGTATCTGCTACAAGTGCTGCTCGTCCACAGCTCATCTCGCCAAGGATTGCAAGGTCAGTGTAAAATGCACCGAATGTGGCACCACAGATCATAACACTGCTCTACAACCCTGGCCCAGCTCCTTGGAGTATACAAAACACGCCAGCTGACAGTGAGCATGGCAGGGAGGAAAGGAACACTCAGGGGTGAACCTAGCCTCTCTGCTGCCTGAGGCGAACTGCAAAATGGCGCCCCCCCCCCCCGTAGTAAAATCAGTACAAATAAATCTGGTTTACTCTTTACTAGCCTAACCTGACGCACATGTAAAATACATACACTTTTAAATAGGAATATATTTGAAACATCGATCTTTACACTTCTTCAGGGACTCAATGCCGCCTGAGGCGAAATGATCAACTTGCTTCATTTTAGGTGCGCCCCTGGCCGGGAACAGTGCTTACTGTAGCGCTTCTGCCCCGGAGGATGTCCGTGTGGTACTGATGTGGCACATGGGCGGCATACAGTTGCCACACGTAATACACACACGGATATCTCCACTAATGGTTTTTTTCCGGTACCGGAAAATCAGGATGTGTGAAGCCAGCCTAAAGCCACATTCACACGTTCAGTATTTGGTCAGTATTTTACCTCAGTATTTGTAAGCCAAATCGGGAGTGGGTGAAAAACCCAGAAGTGGTGACGTGTTTCTATTATACTTTTCCTCTGATTGTTCCACTCCTGGTTTTGGCTACAAATACTGAGGTAAAAAACTGAAAGTGTGAACGTGGCCTGATAGAGGGTTTCTGCTACTTCTGACTTCCCTGACATTATACACAGAGCTCTGTATATAGTGTATAGTGTACAGGTAATACAGTGATCACCATGATATTATACACAGGAGCTCTGTATATAGTGTCAGTGTACAGGCAATTCAATGATCACCATTCTGGAGCACCCATTTAGCACTGCTGATCACACTGACTGGTACTGAGGGCACAGTGGCTGGTACAATGGCACACTGACTGGTACTGAGAAAAAGAAAGAAAGAACAGAGAGAGAAAAAAGAAAGAACAGAGAGAGAGAAAGGAGAGAAAGAAAGAACAGAGAGAGAAAGAAAGAACAGAGAGAGAAAGAAAGAACAGAGAGAGAAAAAAAGCACAGAGAGAGAGAAAGGAGAGAGAGAAAGAAAGAACAGAGAGAGAAAAAGAACAAGAGAAAGGAAGAACAGAGAAAGAGAAAGAAAGAGGAAAGAAAGAGCAGAGTGAAAGAAAGAACAGAGAAAGAAAGAAAGAGGGGGAAAAAAAGAACAGAGAGAGAAAGAAAGAAGAGAGAGAGAGAAAGAAAGAGGGGAAAGAAAGCACAGAGAGAGAAAGAAAGATGGGAAAGAAAGAACAGAGAGATAGAAAGAAAGAGGGGAAAGAAAGAACAGAGAGAAAGAAAACAGCAAAATAAAGAACAGAGAGAAAGAAAACAGAGAAGGGAAGAACAGAGAGAAAGGAAGAACACAGAGAGAAAGAACAGAGAGAGAAAGAAAGAACAGAGAGAGAAAGAAAGAGGGGAAAGAAAGAACGGAACGAAAGAAAGAAAGGGGAAAAAAAAGAACAGAGAGCGAAAGAAAGAACAGAGAGAGAAAGAAAGAACAGAGAAAGAGAAAGAAAGAGGAAAGAAAGAACAGAGTGAAAAAACAGAGAAAGAAAGAAAGCGGGAAAGAAAAAAGCACAGAGAGAGAAAGAAAGAGGGGAAAGAAAGAACAGAGAGAGAGAAAGAAAGAACAGAGAGAGAGAAAGAAAGAGGGAAAGAAAAAAAGCACAGAGAGAGAAAGAAAGAGGGGAAAGAAAGAACAGAGAGAGAGAAAGAAAGAGGGGAAAGAAAGAACAGAGAGAGAGAAAGAAAACAGAGAAAGAAAGAACAGAGAGAGAAAGGAAGAACAGAGAGAAGAAAGAACAGAGAAAGAACAGAGAAGAGAAAGAAAACAGAGAGAAAGAGGAAAAGAAAGAACAGAGAGAAAGGAAAAGAAAGAAGAAAGAAAGAAAGAAAGAGGGGAAAAGAAAGGACAGAGAGAGAGAAAGAACAGAGAGAGAAAGAAAGAACAGAGAGAGAAAGGAAGAACAGAGAGAAAGAAAGAAAGAACAGAGAGAGAAAGAACAGAGAGAAAGAAAGAGGGGAAAGGAAGAAAAAACAAAGAAAGAAAGATGGGAAAGAAATAGAACAGAGAGCGAAAGAAAACAGAGAGATGTTATGTTTTGGTAGCTGAGGAGAGCAGGCAAAAAAGGCAATACACCAGAGAGGTTGGGATCTACTGGATTGCAGTACCCTGACTAACCACCACAACTAAAGGCAGCCGTGGAGCGTTCCTACGTTGGTCCTAGACGCCTCGTCACAGCCTGAGAGGCTAACTACACCTAAAGATAGAAAGAGGAAAGCTATCTGCCCCGGAGCAGATCTCCAAAGAACATAGGAAGCCCCCAAACATGTACTGGCGGTTAGACAAGAGGAAATACAGACACAGACAGAAAATAGTATGAGCAAACGCTGGGGCCCAATCTGCCTGGACAGAAAAGGATAGGAATGATACTTACTGCAATCCAAAAAAACCCTAAAAAAAAGCCAACGCTACTAATTGCAAAAACACCTGAGATCACACGACCTCTACCACCTAAATTAGTTCTCTGGTGTAACAAAACTAAGCCGCAGCCACAGAAAAAACTGGAAAAGGCAAATGAACAAACAACAGTGGCTCCAGAGGAACCGAGAGGCGCCCAAGCCCCCCGAGGAGGGGAACCTGGCCACCCTCACAGAAATGCAGAGAAAATTGCAAATGGCAAACACAAAAACAGAAAATATCTTATCTGAGAGCAGGAGAAGAGGCAAGACTCAGCAAGCTTCCAAGTGAACCAGGAAACAACGTTGAGACAAGAACAATTGATCACTGGCAACCATGATGGGGGGAAACCTCCCTTATATCCAGCCAGTTCGTGATTCCTGATTGCCAATCCTCATTGAATGGTTCAGTACCGTTTGTAACCACCAGAGGGAGCTTCTGCTCAGAATTAATTTCTAAAACATTCATAACAGAGAGAGAAAGAAAGAGGGGAAAGAAAGAACATAGAAAGAAAGAGGGGAACGAAAGAACAGAGAGAGAGAAAGAAAGAACAGAGAGAGAAAAACAGAAAGAAATAAAGAAAGATTAGAGAGGGAAAGAAAGAACAGAGAGAGAAAGAAAGAAAGAACGGAGAGAGATAAAAGAAAAGAAAGAAAGAACAGAGAGAGAAAAAAGAAAGAACAGAGAGAGAAAGAACAGAGAGAGAGAAAAAAGAAAGGAGAGGGAAAGAAAGAATGGAGAGAGAAAAAAGAAAAGAAAGAAAGAACAGAGAGAGAAAAAGAAAGAAAGGAGAGGGAAAGAAAGAACAGAAAGGGAAAGAAAGAACAGAGAGAAAGAAAGATTAGAGAGGAAAAGAAAGAACAGAGAGAGATAAAGAAAGAACGGAGAGAGAAAAAAGAAAAGAAAAGAAAGAACAGAGAGAGAAAAAATAAAGAAAGGAGAGGGAAAGAAAGAACAGAAAGAGAAAGAAAGAACAGAGAGAAAGAAACAGAGAAAGAAAGAAAGATTAGAGAGGAAAAGAAAGAACAGAGAGAGAAAGATACAGAGAGAAAGAAAGAATAGAGAGGGAAAGAAAGAACAGAGAAAGAGAAAAAGAAACAGAGAGAGAAAGAAAGATTTTATAAAGATACTATAGCAGCCCGGCTCCCATTGTAGTGCCCACCTGAGCTTCCCGATGCAGGACATATCATGATCCGCTCAAATGGCCGACATCCCCGATTCCAAGGCAATCCCGCTTTCCGCGCTGTCGGAGGAGGACACGTGATGGATCTCAAGCATTCCCTGAAGTGCCTCCATGGTTCCATCACAATCTCCTCCCGAAATTACCTAATTTCCGGTCAGCATCCAGCACATCACTTCCGTGGAATGTCACGTGCGAATTTTAAAGTGCTCCTCGGGGCTCCGCCGTGTGCTCCTGTGTCCGCGGGAAAAGTAAGCTCCCAGCCGGGGCAGACTCTCAAAATCGGGACTGTCCCGCTGGATCTGGGACGGTTGGGAGGTATGAATGCTCCCCACCATACACCGACTTCGCACACGCACGGCTCAGCACACCTCATATACACACGGTTCCACTTTATATGCCTTGCACACACACGGCACCCGCTCGCCGCACACCTCGTACACACACGGCTCTGCACACCTCGTACACGCATGGTTCCACTTTGTATGCCTCATACACAAGCGCTCCGCACACCTCATACACATGCGGCTCCGCTCCACACACCTCGTACACACGTGCTTCGCACACCTTGTACACACGCGGCACTGCTCCGCACAACACCTCATACACACGCGACTCTGATCCGTACATCTTACACACACGGCTCCTTCCGTACATCTTGTACACACACGGCTCAGTCCGCACACCCCGTACACACAACGGCTCCAATCCGTACACCTCGTACACACGCTGCTCCGCTCCGCACACCTCGTACACACGCGGCTCCACTCCACACACCTCATACACACACAGCACCGCACACCTCGTACACATGCGGCTCCACTCCATACACCTCGTACACACGCGGCTCCGCTCCACACACCTCGTACACACACTGCTCCGTACACCTCGTACACACGCGCTCCGCTCCGTACACCTCGTACACACACGGCTCCGCTCCGTACACCTTGTACACACACGGCTCCACTCCGCACACCTCGTACACACACGACTCCGCTCCGTACATCTTGTACACACACGGCTCCGCTCCGCACACCCCATACACACACTGCTCTGTTCCTACACGTTGTATACACATGGCTCTGCTACATCCACCCTGTAAACCCTTCCTGACCCCACACATAAACTTACCTCATCCAGAACCATGACAACCAGCACAGCAGAGTCCTGCACACACCGAGGCCCCTGATCATGTTACTCCTGACTCCTCCCCTCCTGTGAACTCATCACAGGTCCTGTGTGCACAGAGCAGCAATATATGAGAAATATGAGCAGATGGAGGAGATGAGAATCTGCCGCCCTCTGTCTTCAGGGAGGTACCGCCGCCTGAGGCAGAGTACTCAACTCACCTCATGGTAGGTGCGCCCCTGGAAACACTGATGCAGCTATGCCAGAGATCACTTCACAATGTACTGAAGTCTGTAAAGGGACAATAGACAGTAGGTCCTGTTCAAAGCTATGCCTTGTCAGAGTGTACCCAAAGGGCCATAGAGACAAAGCTGTAGGACTGTATGCTATCTTGGATGATCAAAGTAATCGATCCTTGGCTAGATCAACATTCTTTGACCTATTCAACATCAAAGGGCCAAGCACTCCGTACTTATTAAAGACGTGCGCAGGTATTGTGACAACAGCAGGCAGGAAAGCTACTGACTACCAAATTGGGTCCTTAGATGGACAATTCTGCCTACCACTACCTACGATCATCGAGTGTAACCAGATCCCAGACAACAGATCTGAAATCCCTACGCCCGATGTAGCAATCCATCACGTTCACTTACAGCGCATAGCACACCTTATACCGGAACTCGACCATCAGGCCCAGATAATTCTGCTGTTGGGAAGAGATATCCTGCAGGTTCATAAAGTGAGACGTCATATCAATGGACTCCACAATGCTCCCTATGCCCAAAAGCTAGACCTAGGATGGGTCATAATAGGAAACGTATGCTTGGGACGCATGCACGCCCCATCTTATGTGACAAGCATGCTGACAAAATTCAACCTTGTAACAACGAATTCCGTGTCAGAGAGCTACCACACAGCATCCAACTGCCCAATCATCTACTAGACTTTACTCACGACAGCAGTATAGTGTAAGGAAGCTATGAAGATCAGTTAGGGTGCACAGTCTTCCAGAGAACTAAGCAAGACAACTAAGTGACAATGTTTCCCCTGAGAAGCTGCGGCTGCAGCGATACGCGTGGGGTCTCCCACACCTTTGGTCCCGGGACCGTCTTTCCCTCTTTATGGTCATTCCTGACAGCCTGACTTGACGATTTCCTGGTAATCTTTTATGTCCTTATCCCAACACCTTCCTTCCTTACTAACATTTTACACCTTTGCAGCCTTCTCCAACATCGGGTATGAATTGGTGTTATCACACACCGCACCATCAGTGTTTCCCTGATGGTCTCTTGTTCTTGCTGTAATTTTCTTACCAGTATACTAGTTTTATTCATCAGGCATGACTTGGTGCTATTATACACCATTCCTCTAGCGCTTCCTGATGGTTTCTTTTTCTTGCTGCTTTATATTGGTTACTAGGTACTCTAGCTTCATTTACATTTATCCATCAGGACATCAGGATAATATTTTCTAATTTTGAGGACGCCCAATCTTGGTTTGTGCTATTATATATATATTCTGTTTTTTAGAGGTGATTGACTTTATTTGATATCTTTGGACTGTCTCAGCTCGGATTCAGATATTTTGTACCACTTAGAATGAGCACGGGCCCTTGGGTGTTATGTTATTTCTAATGTGGTTTTAATGGTGTTTTATATTCTGTATGTGTCTTGTTATGGTCTGTCTATCAATAAAATGAATTTTGTTATATCTTTCTTACACTGAGGTGTGCGTTATTTCATGCATTGGCTCTTTTCTCCTCTCTTGGCTTCCTTAGTGACCAGTGTCATATTCGCAGTCTTATATTGTTTTTCTTTCACTTTCAGTGAATCTCTTCCCTTCTTCGCAATGCATTATGGTAGTTCAGCAATGCATTATGGTAGCCTTGCAAAGCATTGTGGTAGCTTTCCCCCACTTTCCTCCATTTTCCTTCAGCCTGCATCCAGGAAGCATCTCATCTTTTCCTCTCCCCTTGTAATAGCATCGCCGGTATGTACTCATCCTTCCTGTAGCTGATTCCTGTCCCATATTAGCCTGGTTCAATCAGTCCTGCTCCTGGTCAGCTATTAGTCTGCAAATGTTCATTCACAGTGTACTATGTATAAGGCTAAGTTCACACGTTCAGGAATATTTGCGTTTTTTTTCCGTGATTTTCCGCGGTAAAAACGCGAAAAAAACGCAAGCATTAAGCATCCTATACATGTTAATGGATTCCGCATGTTTTGGCCACATGTTGCGTTTTTTTTCCGCGAAAAAAACGCTTTGTGGAAAAAATAGCAACATGTTCATTAATTTTGCGTAATCTCAGCGGAATCGCCGCCATAGGAATGCATTGAACCGCTTACTTTCCGCATGTGGCTATGCGGAATGTAAGCGGTTCATGTGCGATGGTACCCAGGGTCTGGAGGAGAGGAGACTCTCCTCCAGGCCCTGGGTACCATATCCCTGGTAAAACAATAATTAAAATAAAAAATAATGCTATTCTCACCTTCCGGCGGCCCCCGCAGCCTTCCCGCCTCTCAGCGACGCTCCCGTTACCAGGAGTCCTTTGCGAGAATCACCCAGAAGACGTAACGGTCTCGCGTGATGCTACGTCATCTGGGTCTGCTGCAATGCATCCTTGGGAACGCGATTGGCCGGGAGCGTCGCTGAGAGGCGGGAAAGCTGCGGGGGCCGCCGGAAGGTGAAATATCATTATTTATTATTTTATTTATTATTTTTACATTAGATCTTTTTACTATTGATGCGACACAGGCGGCATCAATAGTAAAAAGTTGGTCACACGTGTCAAACACTATGTTTGACTCGTGTGACCAACCTGTCAATCAGTTTTCCCAGCGATGCTAACAGATTGCTAGGAAAACGCTAGCATTCTGCAAGCTAATTACGCTTGTAAAACGCTAGTTTCTGGCGGGAATACACATACAAAAAAAATGCGTATTTCCCGCGGCAGAAGTGCGGGATTGCCGTGGAAATTTCCGCGGCAATTCCGCAACGTGTGAACTTAGCCTAATATGTATTTCTAATATGCCCCTGTACTGATTGTATGCATATTATGTTTGTATTATAGTTTCACCGCATCAATAGATCAAGTTTAATAAAGGCACAGACTCAACCACAGTCTCCTTATGGGACCCCGGTATAGGGTTTAGCTTTCTATATAGCTGCAATAAGTCTGCTTCATTCAGTGAGGACAGAACAATTAACATAAATAAACACTGTTTGCAATGACTCTATATAATATATGAGTTTCACTTTTTGTATTGAAGAAATGAAATAAATTAACTTTTTGATGATATTCTAATTTTGTGAGAAGCATCTGTATGTGTTTGTCACTGACATCTATATATCTATGTACAGTCATGGCCAAAAGTTTTGAGAATGACACAAATATTATATTTTCACATGATCTGCTGCCCTTTGGTTTTTATGTGTGTTTGACAGATGTTTTTATCACAGACAGAAATATAATTGCAAACATATGAGTAACAAAAGCTTATATTGACAGTTAGAATGAGTTAATGCAGCAAGTCAATATTTGCAGTGTTGACCCTTCTTCTTCAGGACCTCTGCAATTCTCCCTGGCATGCTCTCAATCAACTTCTGGACCAAATCCTGACTGATAGCAGTCCATTCTTGCACAATCAATGCTTTCATTTTGTCAGAATTTTTAGGTTTTTGTTTGTCCACCCGTCTCTTGATGATTGACCACAAGTTCTCAATGGGATTAAGATCTGGGGAGTTTCCAGGCCATGGACCCAAAATCTCTATGTTTTGTTCCCTGAGCCATTTAGTTATCACCTTTGCTTTATGGCAAGGTGCTCCATCATGCTGGAAAAGGCATTGTTGATCGCCAAACTGCTCTTGGAGAGTTGGGAGAAGTTGCTCTTGGAGGACATTTGGTACCATTCTTTATTCATGGCTGTGTTTTTAGGCAAGACTGTGAGAGAGCCGATTCCCTTGGCTGAGAAGCAACCCCACACATGAATGGTTTCAGGATGCTTAACAGTTGGCATGAGACAAGACTGGTGGTAGCCTCACCTTGTCTTCTCCGAATGAGGGTTTTCCTGATGTCCCAAACAATCGAAAAGGGATTCATCAGAGAAAATAACCTTTACCCCAGTCCTCAGCAGTCCACTGCCTGTACCTTTTGCAGAATATCAGTCTGTCCATGATGTTTTTTCTGGAGAGAAGTGGCTTCTTTGCTGCCCTTCTTGAGACCAGGCCTTGCTCCAAAAGTCTATGCCTCACAGTGCATGCAGATGCACTCACACCTGCCTGCTGCCATTCCTGAGCAAGATCTGCACTGCTGGTAGCCCGATCTCCGCAGCTGAAACACTTTAAGAGACGGTCCTGGCGCTTGCTGGTCTTTCTTGGGTGCCCTGGAGCCTTTTTGGCAACAATGGAACCTCTCTCCTTGAAGTTCTTGATGATGCGATAGATTGTTGACTGAGGTGCAATCTTTCTAGCTGCGATACTCTTCCCTGTTAGGCCATTTTTGTGCATTGCAATGATGACTGCACGTGTTTCTTTAGAGATAACCATGGTAAACAGAAGAGAAACAATGTGTTATGAATGTTTTAGAAATGAATTCTGAGCAGAAGCTCCCTCTGGTGTTGCAAACAGTACTGAACCATTCAATGAGGATTGGCAATCAGGGATCACAGACTGGCTGGATATAAGGGAGGTTTCCCCCCATCATGGTTGCCGGTGATCAATTGTTCTTGTCTCAACGTTGTTTCCTGGTTCACTTGGAAGCTTGCTGAGTCTTGCCTCTTCTCCTGCTCTCAGATAAGATATTTTCTGTTTTTTTGTTTTTGTGCTTGCCATTTGTATATTTCTCTGCATTTCTGTGAGGTTGGCCAGGTTCCCCTCCCCGGGGGCTTGGTCTCCTCTCTGTTCCTCTGGAGCCATTGTTTGTTTGTTCATTTGCCTTTTCTAGTTTTCTTCTGTGGCTGCGGCTTAGTTTTGTTACACCAGAGAACTAATTTAGGTGGTAGAGGTCGTGTGATCTCAGGTGTTTTTGCAATTAGTAGCGTTGGCTTTTTTAGGTTTTTTTGGATTGCAGTAAGTATCCTTCCTATCCTTTTCTGTCTAAGTCAGATTGGGCCCCAGCGTTTGCTCATACTATTTTCTGTCTGTGTCTGTATTTCCTCTTGTCTAACCGCCATTACATGTTTGGGGCTTCATATGTTCTTTGGGATCTGCTCCAGGGCAGATAGCTTTCCTCTTTCTATGTTTAGGTGTAGTTAGCCTCTCAGGCTGTGACGAGGCATCTAGGACCAACGTAGGAACGCTCCACGGCTGCCTTTAGTTGTGGTGGTTAGTCAGGGTACTGCAATCCAGTAGATTCCAACCTCTCTGGTGTATTGCCGGTTTTGCCTGCTCTCCTCAGCTACCAAAACATAACATTATCACCGGCCAAACTGAAAATTATATGGTACTCACAGAAGGGAAAAATAGTGTGGGGAAAAAAAAAAAAAAGTCAGAGTTGTCAGAGATTTTTTTTTTTTTCTGTTTGTTGCATTTTTTTTCCCCTCTTTTTCTCTGGGTGCTGAGGAGGATTTTTTTTCTCTCAATGGAGTTTGCACAGTTGTCTGGCCGTGTGGATCAGCTTGCCACTGAAGTTCGGAGTATTGCTACCTATCTTGCAGGGTTGCCAGTTGTGGAACCTAGGATCCCCATGCCAGATTTATTTTTAGGGGATCGAGCTAAATTTCTGAATTTCAAAAATAACTGTAAGTTGTTTTTTTGCCTTAAAACCTAAGTCCTCAGGGAACGCAGCACAGCAGGTTCAAATTTTCATCTCTCTCCTGCGCGGCGATCCTCAGGATTGGGCTTTTTCCCTGACACCTGGGGACCCCTGTTTTGAGTGATGTTGATGCATTTTTTCTGGCTCTGGGTTATTGTACGATGAACCTAATGTCACTGGTCAAGCTGAAAAAAAACATTGTTGGCATTAAATCAGGGCTTGAGGACGCTGAGTTGTACTGTCAGAAATTCCGAAAGTGGGCAGTTCTGACCAAATGGAATGATGATGCTTTGGCAGCTCTTTTTCGGAAGGTCTGTCAGAGAATGTAAAAGATTTATGGTGGGTTTCCCTGCTCCCCTAGTCTCAATGATTCTATGTCATTGGCGATTCAAATTGACAGACGTTTGCGTGAGCGTAGAGGTATGCGTGGAATGGGTGTTGCCTTGTGAACCACTTCTGAACCCATGCAGTGTGATAGAGTGGCTTCTGTGGCACAGCGTCATGAGTTTTGAAAACGCAATGGGTTATGTTTTCTACTGTGGTGATGCCTCTCATGCTATTTCAGTCTGCCCTAAGCGGAAGACGTTTGCACGCTCAGTTGTCTTGGTAGTGTTCAGACTAAATTTCTGTTGACTGTTACCCTGATTTTGCTCCCTGTCCACATTTCTGCTCAGGCTTTTGTTGATTCGGGAGCACCTATTAACCTGATGGATTTTGATTTTGCTAAACGTTGTGGGTCTCCCCTTGATACCCCTACGAAAGTCTATTCCCCTACTGGGGATTGATTCTACCCCTTTGGCTGAGAATAAACCCCATTTCTCTACTCAGGTGATAATGAGGTTGAACCTGATCATCAGGAGAGTTGCAATTTCTGGTGCTGTATAATCTGCATGACATTATTGTACTAGGTTTCCCTTGGTTTGCAGTCTCATAATCCTGTTTGGATTGGAAATCTGTGTCTGTAACCAGTTGGGGCTGCCAATGTGTTAATGCCAACACTCCTGTTTTTTCTGCCTCTCCCCAGGCTCAAGATGTGCCTGACTTTTTGACTGATTTTTCTGATGTGTTTAGCGAAAGTAAATCTGCATCCTTGCCCCCCATAGGAGCTATGACTGCGCTATTGATTTAGTGCCTGTAGTAAATTCCCTAAAGGTCGCCTTTTTAACTTGTCTGTACCTGAACATGACGCTATGCGGTCTTATATCAAGGAGTCATTGGAGAAGGTCATATCAGACCATCCTCTTCACCCTTGGGTGCCGGTTTTTTCTTTGTGGCCAAAAAGGATGGTTCATTAAGGCCGTTATTGATTACTCTCTTGAACAATATCACTGTGAAATATCAATATCCGTTACCTTGATTTCTGACCTGTTTCCAGGGTGAAAAGTGCTACTTGGTTTACCAAGCTTGGCCTCAGGGAGCGTAAACCTATTTGCATTAAGCACGGGATGAATGAAGACGGCGTTTAATACCCCAGAGGGGCATTTGAGTACCTAGTGATCCCTTTGGGCTCACTAATGCTCCTTCCGTCTTCCAGTCCTTCATGAATGACATTTTCAGGGATTTTGGGATAAATTTCTGATTGTTTATTTGGATGATATCTTGATTTTTTCCAATGACTGGGACTCTCATGTGAAACATGTTCGGACTGTGTTCCAGATTTTGAGAGAGAATTCTCTGTATGTGAAGGGATCAAAGTGTCTTTTTGCGTACAGAGGATCTAATTTCTGGGATTCATTTGTCTCCATCTGTTTATTGAAATGGACCCGTCAAGGTTCAGCCATCTGTGATTGGTCCAACCTACTTCATTAAAGGCTCTTCAGAGATTCTTGGGTTTTTGCCAATTTTTTATCGTAAATTTATTGGTAATTTTCTGTCATTGTTAAACCATTGACTGATTTGACCAAAAAGGGTTCTGATGTGGTGAATTGGCCTCCTGAGGCAGTCTCTGCGTTCAGGAGCTTAAGCGAGGATTCACTTCTGCTCCTGTTCTAAACGGCAGCCTGATGTTTTCTCTGCCATTCAGGTGGGTTGATGCCTCTGAAATTGGGGCAGGTGCCGTTTGTCCCCAAGAGATCCTGAACCTCTAAAAGTAACCCTTGTGCTTTTTTTCTCTCGAAAATTTTCTCCAACGAAAAGTAATTATGACATGTGTAATCGGAGTTATTGGCCATGAAGTGGGCTTTTGAAGAGTGGACATTTCCTGGGGAGCCAAACATCAGTGGTGGTCCTCACGGACCATAAGAATCTGTTTATCTGGAATCAGCCAAGCACTTAATCCTAGACAGGCCAGGTGGCCTTGTTTTCACACTTTTAATTTGTGGTTTCCTTTCTTCCTGGCACTAAGAATATAAGGCGGATGCCCTCTCGACAGTTTTCCTTGCAGACCTCCTGATTATCTGATCCGCTGTTATTTTGAAAAGAGGTGTATTCTTTCCGCCATCCACGCCCAATTGAGACTGCCTGGAGGGTGTCAGGAGATAAACCCGAGCGCTGCCCTGTTGGAAATTGTTTGTCCCAGACCATGGAAGAAGAGTGTGATGTCTGAGATTCATTGTTCCCGTTGGCCGGGCATCCGGAATTTTTGGTACCAGAGCTTGGTTGGTCGTCCTTTTGGTGGCTACTTTGTCTCGTGACGTCAGGGATTTGTGCAGTCCTGGGGGACTTGCTCTTCGCTCCAAGTCTTGCTCTCGCTCTAGTGTTTGTTGATGCCATTGCCAGTGCCAAAGAGACCATGGACCCATATCTCTATGGATTTTATTTCCGACCTCCCTTTCTCAAGAATGACCGTTACTGGTGATTTGTATAGGTTTTTCCAAGATGATACATCTTGTGTCATTACCTAAGTTGCCTTCCTCCTCCGAATTGGTGCCTTTGTTCCTTCACAACTGGTTCGGTTACACGGCATTCCTGAGAACATTGTGTCTGACAGAGAGTCCAGTTGTTTCCAGATTTTTGAAGGACTTTTTGTTCTAAACTTGTGTTCAATTGTCCTTTCTCCTCTGCTTTTCATCCTCAACCAATGGACAAACTGAGAGAACAAACCAGACCATGGAGACTTATCTGAGATGCTTTTTCTGCTGATCAAATGACTGGTCTCTTTTTTCCTTTGGCTGAGTTTGCTTCTTAATAATAGGGCAAGCTCTGCCACTTTGATGTCTCCATTTTTTTGCAATTTTGGGTTTCACCCTCGATTTTTTTTTTCGGACAGAAGAGGCTTCTGTCCTGTCCGTGTGTTGACTCTGTTGTGAGGTATGCAGCAGATTTGGTACCTGGTATGGAGAGGTTGTCCCTCTCCTCAGGAGAAGGCTCAGCGTTTTGCCACCCGGCATAGGACTGATGGTCCCGGTTTAAAGTGGGGGACTTGGTCTGGTTGTCCTCAAGAAATATCCCTATGAGAGTTGCATCTCCTAATTTAAGCCTAGGTTTATTGACCTAAAGATAATGGAGATTCTTAACCTGTTTCTTTTCGTTTACCTTCTCTAGGGACATTTATAAGTTCCATAACGTGTTTCCACAAGCCTTATTGAAGAGGTTTGTCGACCAGTGGTTCCTATGGCTGCGCCCTGACCCTGTTTTGGATGAGGGCAATCTGGAGTATGGTTGAGAAAATATTGGATTCTCGTTTTTGTAGACGGAAACTCCAGTATTTGGTTAAGTGAGAGGTTAGGTCAAGGACAATTCTTGGTGTTTGCTTCGGACATCCATGCTAGGAGACTGATCCGTGGCTATCACAGAGCTCATCCGACCGACCTGTTGCACAAATAGGTCGGTGACCTCTCCTCAAGGGGGGGTACTGTTATGAATTGTTTTAGAAAATTAATCTGACAAAGCTCCCCCTCGGTGTTGCAAACAGGACTGAACCATTCAAGAGATTGGCAATCAGGATCACAGACTGGCTGGATATAAGGAGGTTTCCCCCCATCATGGTTGCCGGTGATCAATTGTTCTTTTCTCAACGTTGTTTCCTGGTTCACTTGGAAGCTTGCTGAGTCTTGCCTCTTCTCCTGCCTCAGATAAATTTTTCTGTTTTTTGTTTTTTGTGCTTGCCATTTGTATATTTCTTCTGCATTTCTGTGAGGTTGCCAGTTCCCCTCCCCGGGGGCTTTGGTCTCCTCTCGGTTCCTCTGGAGCCATTGTTGTTTGTTCATTTGCCTTTTCCAGTTTTTTCTGTGGCTGCGCTTAGTTTTGTTACACCAGAGAACTAATTTAGGGGTAGGTCGTGGATCTCAGGTGTTTTTTGGCAATTAGTAGCGTTGGTTTTTTTAGGGTTTTTTTGGATTGCAGTAAGTATCCTTCCTATCCTTTTCTGTCTAAGTCAGAATTGGGCCCCAGGTTTGCTCATACTATTTTTCTGTTGTCTGTATTTCCCTCTTGTCTAGCCGCCATTACATGTTTGGGGGCTTCCTATTTCTTTGGGGATCTGCTCCTGGACAGATACTTTCCTTTTCTATCTTTAGGTGTAGTTAGCCCTCTCAGGCTGTGACGAGGCGTCTAGGACCAACGTAGGAAACGCTCCACGGTGCCTTTAGGTTGTGTGGTTAGTCAGGGTACTGCAATCCAGTAGATTCCAACATCTCCTGGTGTAATTGCCGGTTTGCCTGCTCTCCTCAGCACCAAAACATAACACAATGATGCCAAGCACCAGCCTTCTTTTAAAGTGTCCAGTGGTGTCATTCTTACTTAATCATGACAGACTGATCTCCAGCCATGTCCCACATCAAACCCACACCTGTGTTAATGGAGCAATCACTGAAAAGAGGTTAGCTGGTCCTTTTAAGGCAGGGCTGCAATGATGTTGAAATGTGTTTTGGGGGATAAAGTTCATTTTCTAGCCAAATATTGACTTTGCAAGTAATTGCTGTTAAGTTGATCACTCTTTAAAACATTCTGGAGTATATGCAAATTGCCATTAGAAAAAGTGAAGCAGTAGACTTTGTAAAAATTAATATTTGTGTCATTTCAAAACTTTGGCCATGACTGTATATCTATTCTATCTAATTCCATTCTAACCTGTCACGTAATTTTACTCTATTGCGCACATAATTTCGGCTTTTAATTCTAATCTATCTATTTCTATTAATAAATATAATATTTAAAAAAATAATATATATACATGCATATGTGTGTGTACCACTGACATTATATAACATATTCATGTGTATATAATGTGTAAATATCCATTCTATTCTAAAACTGTCACTCTGGAAGTGCATTGAGCAGCAGGGTGATTTGCTGTTGAAGGAGAAAAAAAAATCTCTTTAAATCTCAGCTTTGTGAGCGAGCTGATGTGACTGATGCGCAAGTGCGAACGGTGGTAATGTGACTTGTGTTTTCAGTGACTTTGGATTCAGGATTTTACAAGGGAGGAATTACTGAATTGCTGTTATATTTTAATTAATATTTTTTAACATTTTTACTTATCTTTTCTGTCTGTGAAATCCCCATTAGAAATGTGCTCCACTATTGCCAATGCCATCCGTGTACATCTTGCCACATTTATGCAGTCCTTGAACAGCCGGTTGAGGGTGCATACTGCTGCGAGATGTGACACTTGTGCATTTGGAAGCCCCAGATACTGGATCTAAATGTTGCAGCGGCAACACTGAGATCCAAGACAATATGGAAAGAGTCTTCTGCTCACTGAGCAATCTCAATGGGATAATGAGGGGGGATCAGGATGGACCTGCAGGACAGTGAAGCAGCAAGCGTGTGACAGCTAGAAGGGGATAGAGGGAGGAGTTGCCAGGGAGGCTAGTCTTGATCTGGCACACCCCAATAAGTTCACAAAGTTGGCATATAGGGGGTGTCAGTACAAGGTAGCACTGCTGTCAGCAAGGCACTCCTCTGAAAGCCGAAGAGTGTCTGCCCAGTAAGGGGAATTAGGAGAGCAGGGCAGGCCAGACAGGTGCTGTAGTGGGGGACTCAATTATTAGGGAACAATAGGGCAATCTGTCACAAAGACAGGGATCGCGAACATTTGTGCTGCCTACCTGGCGCTCGAGTCCGAACCATCGCTGATCGGGTGACAGATTACGGGAGGGGCTGGTGAGGACCCAGCGTCAAGGTGCACATTGGCACAAATGACAAAGTTAGAGGCAGTTGGAAGGTCCTTAAAGATGTTTCGGGAATTAGGCTGCAAGCTTAAAGCAAGACCTCCACGGGATTTTCTGAATACTGCTTGTACCACGTGCCAACACCAAGAGGCAATGGGAGATTAGGAGGTTAATAAATGGCTCAAGAATTGGGAAGGAAGGGGGGTTTTTGGTCCTGAGAACTGGGCCGACTTCTCATTTGGCTACAGGTTCTAGCAAGGCTTATAAGGATTGAGGAGTCTTTAAACTAGGGACTGGGGGAGGTGTATTCATTTTATAGGAGGGGAAGACAGCGCAGATAGAGATCTGGCACAAATAAAGGGAAAAATTGGGGTGGGGGTGGCATGGGGGTGGGGTTAGAACATTTAATAATTTAAGAAGGAATAAGGTACAAGAATACATAAAGTGCATGTATACTAATGCTAGAAGCCCTCACCAACAAAAGGCGGAATTAGAAATTAATTTTTAGAACATAATTATGACATGTGTTGGGGATAATCTGAGACTTGGCTGGATAGAGAGCCAGACTGGCGGTAATTTACAGGGCTATAGTCTGTTAGAAATGACCTTACAAATAGGCGGATGGGGGTGTTTTTAAATGTAAAATCATCCTTAAAACCCATCCGTGAATCTAATGAAATGTAGAGTCTCTTGGGGGAGATTAGGGAGGGGAAAATAATAAATTACTGATAGGGGTTTGTAAAAGTCCCTAAAAAATGGAAGCAATAAGAATATCCTCGAAAGCAAATAGATGAAGCAGTGACTCAAGGAGAAGTCATTATTATGGGGACTTATCACCCTGAAATACATTGGGAACAGAAACCTGCAGTCCAGCAAAGGTAATAAGTTTTTGACACTATAGAGAGCAATACTTTCACAACTATTCAGGACCAAACAAGAAAGGGGCACTGCTAACCTAATATTATCCAAAGGCCAACCGCATAACAAATATAAGGGTTGGGGTCACTTTGGGTAATAGTGATCACAAAATAATAAGCTTCATGTATCCTTTAATAAGAGTTAGTCGAGGGGTTACAAGACACTAAACTTCAGGAAGGCAAATTTCCCAACGGATGAAGAATCTTGGTGCAATTATCTGGGACATATCCTGAGACAAAAAAAACACAAAAAATGGGAGACGTTTATTAGCATCCTGAATAGACCTTGCACAGTATATACCCTATGGAATAAACATGCTAGAAATAAGGAGAAACCACTATGGCTAAATAAGCTGTAAGGGGCCAATAAGGGACAAAAAGAAAGCGTTTAGGGAATTAAAGCAAGTAGGTAGTGATGAGGAACTAAATAAATACAGAAGATTAAAAAATTTCTGTAAAAAGCAAATCAAGACAGCAAAGATTGAGATAGAGAGACTCATTGCCAGAAAAAGTAAAAATAATCCCAAAATATTCTTTAACTACATAAATAGTAAAAACTAAAAAATGATAGTGTTGTCCCCTTAAAAATAGTCTGGTGAAATGGTGGTATGAGGAAAAAGCCAATAGCTAAATGACTTTTTTTTCAACATATTTACTCAAGAAAATCCCATGACAGATAACATTATCAGTGATAACTAAATTCTCCATGAAAGTCACCTGCTTAACCCAGCAGAAGTACGCGGCGTCTAAAAATCACTAAAATTGACAAATCCCCGGCCCGGATGGAACACCCCCAAGTACTGCAGGAATTAAATACAGTCATAGATAGACCATTATTTTTAATCTTTAAAGATTCCATAATAACGGTTCTGTACCACAGGACTGTGTATAGCAAATGTGGTGCCAATATTCAAAAAGGGGCAAAAACTGAACCTGGACATTATAGGCCAGTGAGCTTAACCTCTACTGTGGTAAAAACCTGGAGGTTTCTAAGACATTTATAAATGAAAAATATCCCATGACCCAATATCAGCAAGGGTTTAATAAGCCGTTCCTGTCAGACTAATGATGAGCTTTATGAAGAGGAAGTTTTCGGACTGGACCAAGGGAACCAGTGGACGGGGTATATGGACTTTTCAAAAGCTTTTGAACGGTGCCACACAAAAGGAGAACATAAAATGAAAAATGGACATAGGGGAAAATATTTAAGTGGGTTAAGATGGCTCAGGAAAGGAAACAAAGGGGGTTATTAAATGGAGCACCCACGGACTGGGTCACGGTTAGCAGGGGTTACCCGGGGTCAGTATTGGGCCACTTCTCTTTAACAATTTATTAATGACCTTTTGGTGGCATACAAATATTTCAATATTTGCCGTTTGACACTAAACTCTGCGAGTAATCATACAGAGGAGGACCTTTTTTATATTACAGGGGGGATTTATGTAACTAGAAGCTTGGGCCTGAAAATGGCAAAGACTTAATGGGATAAATGTAAGGTCATGCACTGGGCAGAAAAACAAGAATGTATAATTAGTGCTTAATTTAAAACACTGGCAAAACGCCTGAAAAGACCTGGGGGGATGGTGGAACAAATCACATTTAGTGGCCAATTCAGGCCTTGCTCAAAGCAAATAAAAAATTGGGATGCATTAAAAAGCTAGATCCCAAATAGGAGAACATAATTTTATCCTAAACAAGTCACTAGGCGACCAACACTTAGAAACTTGACAGTTCTGGTCTCCGGTGTATAAGAAAGCTACGAACTGGAGCGGGTGCAGAGACAGCGACCAATTATTAGAGAACTGGGGGATCTCAATACCTGGACAGGTTATTACCTTGGGGTTAGTTTGGAAAAATAAGTTTAGGGTGATCTTTTACAATGCATAAATATATGAGGGACAGTACGAGCCTTTCTAATGACTTTTTACTCTTAACCTGGACGGAAAAGGGGCATCCCACGCGGAGGAAAGAAGGTTTAACAAATCACAGACGCAGATTCTTTACGTAAGAGCAGTGAGACTATGGCTCCTGCGTTAATTTGTAATATTGAATCCCTAGTAAAATTTAAGAAGGGACTGGATGCCTTTCTTGAAAAGTATAATTTACGGCTATATTCACTATTTTTCTAATATTGCTTTACCAGAGCTATCGATTGCCGTATTGGAGTCGGAAGAAATTTTTTTCCCCAATGTGAAGCTTACTTTTTGGGCCACTTGGGTTTTTTTTTTTGCCTTCCCTGAATCAACATTTTGGGCAGTTAGAAGGTAAGGGCTACCTAGATGGAGTTAAAGTCTTCCTTCAACCTTAATAAATTGTTTACTATTTACATGATATACTGTACCCGGCACTGAATACGGCTTTCAAAGGACATTGGTGTTAAAAATAGGACACACCCGCATGGTCCGAGTGCGGCGATTTTTTTCTCACACCCTTAGGCTTGCTTGGCGAGTCCAGTGACAATCACACATTTTGAAATTTTTACACGCATCGAATAACGGCTAAAAATGAACCCTTGTGTGGCTCCCCAAAGAATTAACCTGGGCCTAGTGCATGCGATGTTTCCTGCATAGCACTCGCTCGATTCAAGGTATGTACTCCAGCCTAAGACAGATAAACCTCCAACAAGACAAGACCATAACACACAGCTAAAATAACAAAGGAGTGGCTTCAGAACGCCGTACCCATTCTTGACTGCTCACCAACCCTGACAAACCCAATTGAGATCTCTGTGTAATGTATGTGGTACAGTTCATTAGCGCTTGGCTTGTCAAGAAAATACTGAACACAGGTTGATAAAAAAGTCTTGTTTGCTTCAAACAAAGGCAAAAATAAACACACAGGTTGCAAACACAGAAGCAAACACAGCAGGCCAGAGTTATCTAAATTCATCAAAACCTCCACAACAATTCAACTTCTTCTATTTTACCGCAAGTCCATGCAACGTGGGGCTTTCAAGACAATTCAGAGTCCCAAGTGCTTCAATTTCCAGTAGAAATGGCTGGATCAAGGCCAAGGCTTCAGGAGTCAAACACAGGTTCACTGCAGGCTAATTCGAAGCCGATTGCTCAGGTGTGGGCGTTTAAGAAGCAAACGGAAGAAACAGGGCGGGAAATCAAGGGAAAACTCCATTTAACTGAGGGCAAGATAGCTGCACAAAAACAGAAAGCAAAATGGCCGACGAACAAACTTTTCAAAACAGAACACGAACCTTACATTACTCCCCCCCTTAGGGCAACCTCCGGATGACCTCACCCGGCTTGTGTGGTACCTCTGATGAAACGACGGAGCAAGCGAGGACATTAACGTTATTGACTGGCTCCCATGATTTGTCCTCCACTGGGTAGCCCTGCCATTTAATCAGATTTTGTAACATTTTAACAACCGGAATCAAAAACCTTTCCACCACAAATTCTTCCGACCACACTAGCCTGTCAGGGCAAGGAGAAGAACGCCAGGAAACGTATTGGGTGTCGAGCCTTTATAGGGATACATGAAAGACAGGGTGGATTCTCATAGTTCTGGGCAATTGAATACACAAAACGGCACTTATAACTTACGATTTTTAGGGTCCAATGTACTTATGTCCCAACTTAACGAGGAATCTTAACTTAAATTTCTGGTTGACAGCCAGGACCAGTCCCTACCTTAAAAGCGTGCAGGTTTTACGAAATTTATCTGCTGCCTTCTTGTACCTTTCCCCGAGCCGATTTCCAGATTTCTCCTTTAAAAATCCATATTCTTCTGTAAAGGCGTGACCTTTCAGCCACTGCTGGCAAAGGCGTCTCTATGGAAATCGTGGTAGAATGTTGGAGATAACCTAAATTAGAGTAAAAAGGAACTGTTTATGGAGGCACTTGAATTGTTGTAAAAACCGCCAATGGGGAAGTAATCCACCAACATCCTGTAGGTGCAGATAAAGCGCGGAATACTGCTCCAGGGTTTGATTGGTTCTTCGGTTTGTCCCATTAGTCTGGGATAAAAGCAAAGAAAGGTTTACTTTAAGTCCAATTGCACAGAAATTTTGCCAAAACCAAAGTAATGCACCCCTCTTCCGAAATAACCTCAACCGGACTCCATTAAACGAAAACATCTTTAATCCAAACTGATGTCTGTTTTGAGGGGTAAGCCGACACAAGGGGATAAAAAGAGCTGCCTTTGTTAAACATCAAACCAACCTAAATAGTGTTCTTCCCTGAGAGGTTGGTAATTCCACAATGAAGCCATAAAATGGACCCCACGGGCGGACGGGGTGGGAAGAGGCTGTAACAGACCAGTTGGTGAAGAGCGAGGTGTTTTGCATCTGCACAAACCTCACACAAGTGACATAGTCCAAAACATCCTTCCTACAAGTGGGCCACCAAAAGAAACGAAAAGAAATTCCTGTTCTTTAAATTCCTCTATGCCCTGCTATTTTGGGAATCGTGAATGAGTTGCAATACTCTCAATCTGACTGTTTCAGGTATATACAGACGTTGTCCCAGAATCCACACACCATTCTTAAAGACAAGACTTACGTCCCTTGGGGTTGAGCCAAAAAAGAACCGCATGGGTATGCTTCCTTGATGTCTTTAATTAGGTCTTGATGATGAATCACTCTAGGAATCTAGATCAGAAGAATAGTCTTAGGAGGAGTAATTGGACGTGTCTCTGCTGAGTAAATCCTAGAGAGTGCATCAGCCTTCCATTTGCGCGATCCTGGTCTATAAGAAATAATAAAATTAAATTGGTTTAAGAAAAGATTCCAGCGAGCCTGGCGAGGAGTCAGGCACTTAGCCGACCTGATAAACTCAAGATTACATGATCTGTCAGAACGACTATTTGCTGTACAGCTCCTTGAAGAAGGTTCCTCCATTCTTTGAAGGCGGCAATAATGGCCAACAACTCTCTATTGCCCACATTCGTTCTTCTCACCGAAGACAACTGCTGGGAAAAGAAGGCACAGGGATGCAAGACATTCTTCTCACCTGTTCTCTGAGAGAGTAAAGCTCCCACGGCACAGTCTGAAGCACCACCTCAATTATGAAGGCAAGCTCTGGGTTGGGATTACTAGGAAGGTGCAGTGGTAAAATTTATCTTTTAGACTGGAAAATGCTTCCTGGCTTGGGATCCAGGAAACTTAGACTCTTTCCGGGTAATTGGGTGATAGTGACACTACCTCAGAGAAATTTCTAATGAAACGTCTATAGAAGTTTGCAAACCCGATGAAGCCTGTACCTCCTTCACATTTCTAGGACTTGGCCATCATTGATGGCTTGGTTTTTACTTCACTCCATACTAATTCCTTGTGTAGACAGTACAATACCCCAGAAATTTGAATTCTTCTTATGGAATTCACACTTTTCAAGCTTGATGTAAAAATGATTTTGTCTTAGACGTACCAAGACCATTCTCACCATGTCCATGAAGTTTCCTCTGTGGAGTTAGAAAAAATTAAATATCATCCAAATAAAACCACGAATGTATCTAGGAGATCCCTAAGAGTCATTCACCAAGTTTGGAAAGTGGCTGGGGCGTACTCAGACCAAAAGGCATAACCAGATATTCAAAGTGTCCATAGCGTGACCTGTAATGCAGTCTTCCATTCATCCCCAGGTCTAAATACGACTAAGTTATAGGCCCCACGAAGATCTAGTTTAGAAAAAAATTTTAGCATGTCGCACTCTCTCCAATAACTCAGGGATTAAAGCAATGGAATAACGGTTTCTAAAGTAACCTTATTAAGTTCCCATAGTCTAACCATGGTCTCAGGATCCATCTTCTTCTTTACAAAGAAATTGGGTGCCCCTGCAGGAGAAAGAGGGGCGTATAAGCCCTTGGCTAGATTTTCGTCTATGTACTCTTTTAAAGCCTTCAGCTCGGGCCCCGCCAGGGGTAGATCTTACCAAAAGGTATCTCTGCCCAGGCAATAATTCAATTGGACAATCATATGGACGGTGAGAGGAAGCTTGTCCAGCGTCTTCTTGTCACATAAATCCACATAGTCCTGGTATACAGCTGGTAATTCAGGACTGACAAGGTTCCTTTAGGAACAAGCAAGCTGAAATTTTTTGACTCATCGTTTTCTCTGGAAAGTTGTAATTCCTTGGTCTCCCCAGTTAATGTAGGATTCTGAGCCTGCAGCCATGGTAGCCCTAGAATAATGGGAAAGTGAGGAGAAGAGATAAGCATAAAGGACAGTTTCTCTTGATGATCTTTAACCCATAAGAACCTTTAAAGGCTCGTTTTCCTGATCCACTGGTCCAGAGGTCAGCAGGGAGCCATCCACATTTCCATCTGTAACTGGAGCACCTTCTTCACTGAACGTATTCCCTGTTTTAGAGCAAAGGACATCCAAAAAATTCCACTTGCACCTGAGTCATCATGCAGAGCTAGACACCCCCAGGCTGAGTCAACCCAGAGTTGGATGGAAAGAAAACAGTGAGAATTGTTTTTCTTACAACTCAGCTGGGACAAAACCGCTGAGGAAACTGAAAGATGGCAGCAATTTACACAGTCAACCCTCAGAGGTAACGGAGTTTAAGTCCGAGAAATCAAGATCTGTTGCTGGCAGCTCTCTCTGGAGCCTGAGGGCTCGACCTGACAGATCCCCTCTCCGCAACACTCACAATGATGAGTGCTGCCAGTAGTCTTGCGAGAACGGCAGGAACAGTTAATAATAAAGTGCCCTGACTTACCACAATAAAAACATAGATTCTCCTTAAAACGATGTTCCTTGCGTGCATCACTAACCCGTCATAGTAAAGAGTCAACCTGCATGGGTTCAGGTTCAGGTTCCCGTGTAATCCATTCAAAGGTTCCTTAGCTGGAGAGAAGGTAGGAAAAGTGTTAGTAACGATTGCTTTTCGAACCATCTCTCTTGCCTGCGTTCAGTTAAACGAGTATCAATACGATGCAGTAGTTTAATAAAGTCACCTAACGCAGTGGGAGGGTCCGGCACGAGAAATTCATCCTTAATTAGTGGGGATAACCCCTTTCGAAAAATAGATTTTTTGGCGGAATTGTTCCCAGTGTGGTATCAAGGGCCCCACTCCTGAAATCCAAGGCATATTCAGCTACTGAGTGCTTACCTTGGCGCAAAGCTAACATGGCTGCTTCAGCTGTTGCACCTCGATTGGGGTCATCAAACACCTGCCCCATGGCTGAAATAAAATCATCAAGGTGATTCAAACAATCATCCTCAGTCCAATCAGAGGGTTTGTCCCATATCAAAGCCTTGTTGGTAAGCAACATAATTATAGTAAGCACCTTAGATCGTTCAGTAGGAAATTGTAAGCATGTGCAGAAAAAAAAAAAATTACTTTTGATTAACAAATCCCCATAATTTTTCACGTTCACCACCAAAACGAAAAGGGGGCAACTTGGGAATCCCAGAACTCGGGCCACGGCAGGACCTGGACTCCCCCTCCAGAACCTCAATCCTGGCTCGCAAATCCTGAGTAGTCTGTCCAACCACTTGCAAATTGTGATTATTTAGGTCCTGAAGATTTGTAAAACGGTCTTATAATTCTGCAAATCTGCAAGGATATTATCATCCCCTCCACAAAGTTCCTTTATGCGGGCCTCCATTTTCCAGATCTTTTAAGACAGGATACTGGAAGAAAAGGAAAGAGAGAAAAAAAAAACAATAGTGTTCACCTGTGGCAACACTGAAGAAAGAAAAAACTTTAAGGAACTGCTCACCTGGAATGGTTTGAGAAGTCACAACCACATCACACAGAAAGCTTTCAACCAGACATCTGATAATCCAGAGTTTCAGCAGACAAAAAGAGAAGAGAAAAAAAAAACAATAGTGTTTACCTGTGATAACACTGCAGAAAAAAAACTTAAGGGAATTGCTCACCCTGGAATGGTTGTGAGAAGTCACAACCCTGTCATCACAGAAAGTACAACCGGGACATCCAATATCCACAGTACAGCAGACAAGCCTTTCCAGACCCAGCAACACAAACTTTGGCTTCAGAATCTTGTAATGTATGGGGTACAGTTCATATAGCGTCTTGTGCTTGGGTGCAAATGAAAATACTTGAGACACAGGTTGATAAAGAAAGTCTTGTATTGCTTCATACAAATTGGCAAAAATAAACACACAAGTTCAAACACAGAAGCAGGATACACAGCAGGCCAAAGTTATCTAATTTCATCAATAACTCTCCACAACAGATTCAGATCTTCTTCTATGTTACCGCAAGTCCATGCAACGTGGGGCTTTCAAGAGCATAGTTCAGAGTCCACAAGTGCTTCAGAGTTTCTCAGTAAAATGGCTGGAGTACAAGGTCCAAGGCTTCAGGATTCAGAACACAGGTTCACTGCAGCTAGATTCTGAAGCACTGATTGCTCAGGTGTGGCTGTTTAAGAAGCAAACGGAGAGAATCAGGGCGGGGAACATGCAAGCTGAAAAACTCCATTTTAACTGAGGGCAAGATAGCTGCAGCAAAACAAAAGCAAAATGGCCGACGAACAAACTGATTTTCAGAAACAGATACACAGAACCTTACACTCTGGAGAGACCGGAAAATGGCTGTTCACCAATGTTCACCATCAACTGATGGAACGGAGAGGATCTGCAAGGGAAGAAATGGCAGAGGATCCCAAAATCCAGGGTGAAAAACTTGTTGCATCATTCCCAAGAAGACTCACGACTGTGCTAGCTCAAAATGGTGCTTCTACTCAACACTGAGCAAAGAGTCTGAATACTTATGACCATGTGATATTTCAGTTTTTCTTTTTTAATAAATTTGCAAAAAATGTCTACATTCTGTTTTTTTTCAGTCAAGATGGGTGCAAATGTGTATAATTAATGAGAATAAAATTAACTTTTTGAATTGATCAAATGACTGCAATGAAAAAAAAGAGTTTAAAAATTAAAGGGGTCTGAATACTTTCCATACCCACTGTAATAATACTAGGGGCAGGGAACTTTGATTAAAAGCACCACTCCAGCACTGCAATAAAAAAATGCTGAAGGAGTGCTTTCACTATCCGCTGCAAAACTCATTACGACCCTCATTGAGCTAACTGCTTTCTTTTTTCACTAAAAAATTCAAAGTTTGATTCACGGTCTAAAGCACCTGCTGCCATTTTTCTGTATTTTTCCTATGTTTTTATGTATAGATGAGTCACTTGCACTTGTTTTTATGTTGAAGTGAAGGTATGGCGTTTTGGTTGCAATTTCTTCCATGAAGAACATGTCAGCCAGACTTCTCCAAACAATAGTGGGTGTAGCTGCTTGCCTGCCAGTTTCTGAGATGATGCAATACAAAATCGTATGATTTTCAAAGAATTTAAATGATCCAGTCAGGGTTTTTGAGTCCTGTCTGCCCCTCTCCCGGGCTGATCATGTCAAGGGTTAACTTTGCCTGCCTCATTTTGGATTCAGGTCTGCTATTTCTTCCTGCTACGCCCTGCAGGCCATGTCATTATATTTTATGAGTATGTAAGTGGGTTGAAATACAGGAAGAGTCGGATGGTGTTATCTCCTCCGCTCCGTGTCCAGAACCTTGGGCTGGACAACAGGTTCCTAGGGGTGACATTGCAGACGCAGACAGGGAAAAGAGTGAGACTGAGGTGGGAGAATCGTTTTGCTGACAGGAGTGAAGTGTGTGCAGCAGACCGAGGAACAGATAGCTACACGTGAGGGAGGATAATTGCTCCCTGTGAAAGAGATAAGACCCAGGATGGAGCAACTGGCTACTGACTTTTGAGTAGGTGAATAAGGAGACTCCGAGATTGAAACCAGACCCCCTCCTGACTCGCATAGTCGCCGGGGTCACAGTGACAGGTCAGAGCCCCTGACCCCAGCAGAGAAGCTAAATCAAAGACTAAGCCTTGTTCCACGGAGAGACTGTTAGTTCCAAAGCAGAGACTAAGAGCAGGAAACACACAGTATCCCAGTCTTTCCCTGCCTGCCATTTTAACCCCTTCCTACCACATTATCCCCTGAGGACCTGGTGACCTGTTCACAGGAACTACAGGTGCAAACAAGAGACTACAATGCCCGCTGCTGTCGGCACCAATGTTGGAGAGGACGATCCGGCGAGGGCAAGAATTTCTTCATACTGATAAGTTCCCTGAAACTCCCGTTTATTATCGTTATTCTGCTCGACTGTTTGATTACTCATTTATAGACTTCATATTCTGATAAAAATTCCATAATATTTGTTTGATCCCCAGTATTTTCTCCCTGCGAGGAAAAATCTATCCTTGTAAATAAATCCTTCATGTTGATCTGGCTCTGTTCCGTGGTGACATACCCTGCACTTGCACAATATTACACTTGGTGTAGTCGTCAGGATGTCACACAGTAATGTGGAAAGGCAGACCAAGCAGTTTGGGGAAGGCCCGGGTCTAGCATTTCACTGGGAGCCATGTTGAATAATTTGCTATAGTTTTCTGGGAGAAATATGAAGTTGTGGAGTTTGGACGGAGCGTATCCGGGGAATGATCAGATGCATCCCATGACACCGGCCCTGGAGGCAGAGATCCACATAATGGCCCTGGAAGGGGAGGCACGGGATTCTGTTATGCTTAGGTCCCCCCGAGACAGAGATACCCTGGACAAAGGTGTTGCGCTTACTTGAGGAGACGCATGGGGACTCCACTGACGTAGGGGAACTGCACATGCGACTGTTTCACCGGTACAAGGAGAGGGGGAGACTGTAACACAATTTATGAACGCCCTGCAAGAGCCCATACTGCCATCAGTCGGAAGGATGGTGTGGGTGTAGGGTTAGTAGACATTGTGCTCCGGGATCAGCTGGTGATGGGATGCACGATGTGTTTATGAAAACAGGCCCTGCGGAGTGCATGCGGGTAAAGCCAGACATAACTTTCTCCGAAGTTGGCAGTGAGGTGCGTGCGCGATAGCAAGAGCAGGAGTGACAGGGCCAGTGGGAAAGGTGCGGAGCGGGACGTAACCACCACTGCGGACACTATCCCTCAATGGGTTGGAAGACCTGAAGGCAGAGATTAGACAGGTCCGTGAAGAAATGGCGCCTCAAGAAGGACTCGGCGGTAGAGTCCGGCTCTTTGGTGCGGGGAAGAGAAGCTACCCCTGCGTAGGATTGCTGCTACACAGAAGAGAAGCCCTCTTTGTGTTATACCTGTGAGAGCCCGCCACATCGCCCAGTGGTGTCCCCATCAGAGCCGACCATCCCTGCGCCATCAGTTAAACTAGGTGACTGCGAGCCCGAGGGAGCGTGAAGATTGGAGGAAGAGTAGTAGAATTTCCACCAACCTTGTTTCCACGTGCCCCCTGGGCATGAATGCACTCAAAGATCTTGGGAGCCTTCTGTTCATGAGTCCCCAGAACAGTTCCAGCAGCAATGGAGTGTCCCAAACCCTTTAGAGAAGGGTCTTTCAACAACTGATATGGACAGCTCAGGGTCCGGGAAGCATACAGTGATGGGAAGGAACTCGCAAAGTCATCGCACCTGCCTCTGTTAATCGAGTTTTGCCCCCTTGAATCAGACTGTTCTCCCCTACCTGTTCAAGCCGGTATTCCCCTGGAGGGGATGGAGGTTCAGATCGAACCCAGCAGAGCCGACCAGCTGCCGTCGGGAGTAATGGTTGCTCGGGTCCTAGCTACCAATAAAGATGTGTCTGACAGGATATCAGGACTCTTCAGACCTACAGATGACTACCCATTCCTGTTAATACATGTGGGGACAAATGATACCGCAAGAAATGACCTGGAAACCATCTGCAGTGACTCTGAAAACTTAGGTAAGAAAGTGAAAGAACTGGGAGCGCAGGTGGTCTTCTCTTCCATCCTTCCAGTGGATGTCCATGGAACAAGGAGATGGGAAGAAATTCTCAGGTGAACAACTGCTACGTCGATGGTGCCGTCAGCAAGGATTTGGATTTCTGGATCACGGAGTGAATTACCTATACGATGACTACTTGCTAGAGATGGGTGCACCTTACGAAGACTGGAAAACATGTATTTGGAAGTCGCCTCATCAGGAGAGCTTTAAACTAGAACAATGTGGGAAGGGAAGCAAAACGCCAACAAAAGCCATACACCTGACAAATACTATTGAGATTTCTGCTATTAGAAGTGAAGGGGAAGAACAAAGACAAAAAAATCTACATAAAAAAATATTGAAGAAAGAGAAACCAATCACAAACTAAAATGTTTCTATACGAATGCACAAAGCATGGGCAACAAACAAGGAGAACTGGAACTACTAACGCAGGAAAATAAATATGATGTCATTGGAATCACTGAAACTTGGTGGGGACGATACACATGATTGGAATACAAGGCAAGAAGTATAACAACTTATTTGCAAGAAACAGACTTGATAAACAAGGAGGAGGTGTCGCATTGTATGTTAGAAAAGCGTATATCTGCATAGAGATTGACGCTTCAGAGAACTGGAGTTCTGTGGAAACTGTTGGGTAAGAATACAAGGACAGAACAATGGAAAGGACACCATTGTAGGCATTTACTACAGCCACCTATGCAAGTTTGAAGATATGGATGAACTCTATGCATCAAATGGCCAAGTTCTCCAAAAAATATGACATAGTGGTCATGGGAGATTTCAACTATCCAGACATTTGTTGGGAATCTCTCTCAGGCAAAACTAACAGGTCAAGGAAATTCTTATTCTCTCTTGCTGACAACTTTATCTTCCAAAAGGTAGGGGAGAAAACAAAGGATCTGCTACCTTGGATCTAATCCTTATAAACAGGGAGGAAATGGTTGATAGGTAAGAGGCTGGGACCCTAGAGGTAGTGACCATGCTATTTTAGAATTTGGATAACAAGAGGAGGAAGACCTGAGAAGACTCAGACGTCAAGGTTAGATTTCAGAAAGGCAATTTTAAGGACTCAAAAGAGAATTGAGGGATCCAATGGCTGGATATCCTTAAGGATAAAATGTCCAGGAAGGATGGAAAATCTTGAAAATGAATTTTCAAAGCACAATCGTAACAATTCCGAAAAGAGGGAAAGAATGGGAAGCATTTAAGGAAACCAGGATGGATGAACACAGAACTTAAACACATGCTAAAAAGGAAGAAGAAAATGTTTATCAAATGGAAGAGGGAGGCATATCTAAAGAAGAATATAATGCCGTCTGCAGAACCTGCAGGGCACAAATCAGAATATCAAAAGCTGACAATGAATTAAGGCTTGCAAGTGACGTCAAAAGCAACAAAAAAGGATTTTGGGGATACGTCAAAAGTAAAAGAAAAGTCAAAGATGCTATAGGATTTTACAGGATGAAATGATGAAATGTTAAGACAGATGTTGAGAAGGCTGAACTTTAAATTCCTACTTTGCATCTGTTTTCTCTCAAAAGGAAATGGTAACATCAACTGATCTTCACTGTCCTTAAAAGGAATAGAAGAATCCAGGATATCTATAAACAGAAAGACATGAGGAAACACTTAGCTAACCTAAAGAATTCAAGTCTCCAGGTCCAATGAATTACAACCCCAGAGTACTGAAGGAAATAGCAGAAGAAATCTTGAACCACTGTCCATAATCTTGAAAATTCTTGGAGAACAGGAGAAGTCCCAGAAGACTGGAGAAGAGCAAATGTTGTTCCTATCTTCAAAAAGGGGAAGAAGTGGACCCAGAACTACAGGCCGTTGAGTCTGACTTCTATACCAGGAAAGATCTTTGAACAAATTATTAAAAGAACATGTATGCAAGTACCTGGATAAGAATGAAGTGATTAAACAAGTCAGCATGGGTTTGTAACTAATAAGTCATTTCAGACTAACTTAATTTCCTTCATGACAGAATTACTGACTGGGTGGACAGGGAAATGGCTGTAATATATTATATCTTGACTTCAGCAAAGCATTTGACAAAGATCTCACACAATCCATTATTGAAAAAATGACTAAGTATGGAATGGACAAGGCAACTGTTAGGTGGATTAAAACTGGCTTAGTGAATCAACCCAAAGAGTGGTCGCAAATGGCTGCACATCCAGTTGGAAAAAAAAATGTACTCAAGTGGGGTACCACAAGGCTCGTTTTGGCCCTGTATTGTTCAAATCTTTATCATGATTTAGATGAAGGAATTGAGGTAAACTGATCAAATTTGCTGATGACACAAAGCTAGGAGGGTACTAATACTAGAGAAGAGAGAGAGAGGATTCAAAAAGATATAAATAAACTGAGCTGTAGGCAGCAACTAACAGAATGGATTTAACAGGAAAAAATCAAAGTACACATCTGGCAATAAAAATGAAAAAAAAGCATATACAAAATGGGAGAATAGGCTAAGTAACAGCACATGTGAAAAAGACTTGGGCATACTAAATTGATCACAGACTGAACATGAGTCAACAGTGTGATGCAGCAAAAAAGGCAAATGCAATTCTAGGATGTATCAACAGAAGCATACAGTCTAGATCACGAGGTTTTATTGCCCTCTACCCTCTTTGGTCAGACCTCATCGGAATAACTGTGTCCAGTTCTGTCACCCACATTTAAAAAAGACATCAACAAACTGGAGCAAGTTCAGAGAAGAGCCACCAAATAGTGACTGGTCCTGCAAACCATGTCCTATGAGGAACGGTTGCAGGATTTGGGAATGTTTAGCTTGCAAAAAAGAAAGACTGAGAGGAGACTTAATAGCTGTCTACAAATATCTCAAGGGCTGTCACATTGTAGAAGGATCATCT
Source organism: Oophaga sylvatica (assembly GCA_033576555.1). Lineage (NCBI taxonomy): Eukaryota > Metazoa > Chordata > Amphibia > Anura > Dendrobatidae > Oophaga > Oophaga sylvatica. The sequence goes on from JARQOD010008837.1 coordinate 33,869, forward strand.
TATTCTCATTTGCACAAGGAAAGACTAAAGCAATGGGA
>JARQOD010008838.1:0-33903 GCA_033576555.1 Oophaga sylvatica
CTGAAGCCACTTCTCATGACCAAGAAAACCAAACAGGCTTATCTCAGGTGTGACTCGGACTTGAGGTCCGACCACGTTAGACAGGTCTGTCATTTTGCCGTCTAAGGCTACTTTCACACTTGCGTTTTTTTGCGCAGCGCATCTTGTGCTATCGGACGCATGCGCAATGTTCCCCTATCTTTAACATGGTGGGCACAGGGTATAGCGCTTGCACGCGTTCATCTGCGTTTGTCGTGCGCTGCGCATTTTCCCGGTGTGCGCCCATACGCGCTAGACGCTACATGTTGCATTTTTTTTTCACCCAACCGCTTTAAAAAAACGCGTGCGCACGTTTGCGTGCGCTATGCACAAAAAATAACATTGCAGTCTATGGTGGCGCTGGCGTGCGCATAGCTTTGCGCTTGTCAGCGCTTTTGCACGCACGCGATTTTTCAGTAAATAATGTCTAAACACTTGTTTAAACCATGATAGAGCCAGAGATGATAGAGCCAAAGCCAGAGATGATAGAGCCAGAGATGATAGAGCCAAAGATGATAGAGCCATAGATGATAGAGCCAGAGCCAGAGATGATAGAGCCATAGATGATAGAGCCAGAGCCAGAGATGATAGAGCCAGAGATGATAGAGCCAGAGATGATAGAGCCAGAGATGATAGAGCCAGAGCCAGAGATGATAGAGCCAGAGATGATAGAGACAGAGATGATAGAGACAGAGATGATAGAGCCAAAGATGATAGAAATGTGACACATAGACAACCCATGCGCCAAAAAATGCAAACGCATGCAAAAATGCATGAAATCGCAGACAAACGCTGCATTTTTTTGTCGTAATGCGCATGCTGATGCGAATAAATATCGCAGCGTTTACAAGCGTTTGCATGCGTTTTTTTAATGCGCTTCATGTGCGCTCGAAACGCAGCGCAAAAAAAAAGCAAGTGTGAAAGTAGCCTAAAAGGTATATATTTTTAATATCAATTATAAGATCACACATCCAGGAGCAGTTTGACCTTTTTTTAGAAAAACACGAGGGTAATTTGGATAGCCTCAGGTTGAAGAAAGTAACTTAGCCGAACCGAGGTGGTAGCTGGTTGTTTTTCCTGTATTTTATTAATGGTCTGTGTTTGGTAATCACTAATACATGTTGGTGTATATGTAAGGGGTTACAGAGACTGTTTTATGCGTCAAACACATTCTACTCTGAATATATTATGTACCTGAAAGTGCAGCGATTAGTTTAGCCCACTAGAGGGGGCACATTAGGACCAAGTAGTAAGATAAGAACTAGTTAAATTAGGAGGGGCCAACTGTGGGTAAGGCAGATAATTTTCTGGATTTTGGTTTGTAGAGCCTTAGAGCCCAGACAGGGCAGTGGGACCCCGTAACATTCAGCAAGAGGCCCAGTCGTCCAGGGCCTGTGGATCTAAGGTCACAGCAGAACGGAATGCAGGGCAGCTCCAATATGTAGCAGCTAACTACGTGGGCTGATGCCCTCTTGTCTGGGGAGAAACGGACAGGGGAAGTCCTGAAGATAGTAAGGCTGGCCAGAAGGAACGCTGCGGGACCGGACGAGCCAGTAAGACCCTGGGACATTCCAGAAGAAGTGAGGGAAAGCACAGGGAAAGACAAGGATGTACTCTGTGATGATCCCTATGAAGTTTCTGTGACTGAGCTGGACGTACTGAGAATGGAACCAAGTAAAACCGTTTTTGTTAAGTTGGAGCTGGACTCTGCCTCTGTGTGATTCTGCCCGAAGATATCCCTCAACAGATTAGATGGATCAGAAAGTGGGAAAAAAAGGTATGCTACAAAGGGGACATGGTGTGTATGTGGCGGGAGACCATGGCGTGATTGAGCAACCTTTGTCAGCCACAACTATGGCCCTGGCTCCCCTCACATATATATATATATATATATATATATATATATATATATACATGCCAACAAGCAGGACTTGAGAAAGAATCAGTGGATGCAAAATGGTTGTCACCCGTCATACTCTTTGCTACTCTCCCCAAGAGGAAATATTATAATTTATGAATTCAGAAATAAAAGTAGATTTTTTTTGTCATTTGCTGAGTGCTTCATTTTCTTTCTCCTATTGCTGGATCCCTAACTAAAGATCTTTTATTGAAATAAATTATTGATTAAACACAAACTTCTGCCACAGTATTGGCTCTGCGAGACCACAAGTCCTTCACAGTGAATTCTTACCCAACATGATGGGAGTAAACTCTGGATATTACTTTTACGTCTGTCAGAGGCTGTAGGCTCAAAAAGGCTACCTCCGCTAGCCACTCCATCTGCCAGATTCCAAAGCAATCCCAGCCTTCGCCAATTAACTCCGTAACAGGGATCTGGTGTTACAACGGGGTCCAGTGGATTTCTTCCATGGGAGAGCTGCAGTTAGACGGGTCAGAACAAGGAAGGCAGACAATGCACAAAATCAGAAGAAAAAGAATGGTCAGGAAAAAGATCAAGAATTCAATAAGCAAAGCAGGAGGAGATGGCACAATACAGAGCCAGAGAAGAGAATCTTTAACTGGCAATGAGAGTCAGAGGTTCAGGGGTTTGCACAGATGACAGCTTCCCGAGAGCTCACAGAAAGGAGCCAAGAATTAACCCCATACCTGCTTGACTAAGCAGCACCAACAGATACAAGAATTGAACAAGACCCTCGCTCAACATCATCCGCAACAAAGGCACGGAACTTCTTTATGACCGAAGTGGAAAAAGAGGGGACAAGCACTGGCCTGGATGTAACAATTAGATTCAGCAATAAGAGGGTCCTGTTTCTGCATTCAAGCAGTGGCAGGATATAGACATAGAACAAACTGGAAGGACGATGATACAGGTGCTTCTCTGTTATGTTTCGGTAGCTGAGGAGAAATAGCAAAAAGAGCCAAAGTAGCAATACACCAGAGAGGCTGGAAACTACTGGGCTGCAGAACCCCAAACTAACCACAACACTAGAATTAGCCGTGGAGCGTTCATACGGTGATCCTAGACGCCTCATCACAGCCGGAGAGATAGCTACACCTAAAGACAGAAAGATGAAAGCTAACTGCCCCGTAGCAGAACCCCCAAAGAAATAAGAAGCCCCCAAACATGTAATGGCAGTTAGACAAGAAGAAAATACGAACACAGACAGAAAATAGAATGAGCAAACGCTGAGGCCCAATTCTGTCTAGATAGAAAAGTATAGGAAAGAATTCTAACTGCAACCCAAAAAACCCTGACAAAAATACTAACACTTCTGATTAACAAAAAAACAGCTCACACGATCTCTACCACCTAAATCAGATCTCTGGTGTAACACATAGCAATTCAGCAAATAAAAAGTGACCCAGGAACAGAGCAAAAGTGCAAACACAAACTGAGCACAATTGCAGAGCCAGGCCCCAAAAGGGGACCAGGCTGAAGTCCACTGCAAGGCAGCAAACCAGCAAGGAAAATCCAACCAGAGGAAAAAAAACAGCAAATCACTTATCTGAATGATAGCAGGAAAGCAAGCTGAGCTCCAACCAAGACCTGGAAGAACAATTGATTACCGGCAATGCTGATGGGAGTTCAGGTCACTTATATCAGACCATTCGGACGTAGCTGAAAGCCATTCAGCAATTGGTTCATTACCCTCAGCAACCACCGGAGGGAGCCCCAGCTCCGAAGTCTCCTCCAATGTTTTCACAAAACTTCTCACTACATTAAAATATTATCAAAAAGTTAATTATTTCAGTTCTTCAATACAAAAAGTGAAACTCATATCTTATATAGTCATTACACACAGAGTGATCTATTTCAAGTGTTTATTTCTGTTAATGTTGATGATTACGGCTTACAGCCAATGAAAACCCAAAAGTCATTATTTCAGTAAATTAGAATACTTTATAACACCAACTTGAAAATGATTTTAAAATCCGAAATATTGGCCTGCTGAAAAGTATGTTCAGTAAATGCACTCAATACTTGGTCGGGGCTTCTTAATCATCAATTACTGTATCAATTCGGTGTGGCATGGAGGCGATCAGCCTGTGTCACTGCTGATGTGTTAATGAAAGTCAAGGTTGCTTTGATAGCAGCCTTCAGCTTGTCTGCATTCTTGGGTCTGGTGTCTCTTATCTTCCTCCTGACGATACCCCATTGATTCTCTATGGGGTTAAGGTCAGACAAGTTTGCGGGCCAATCAAGCACAGTGATACTGTTGTTTGTAAAGCAGGTATTTGTACTTTTGGCAGTGTGAACAGCGACCAAGTCCTGCTGGAAAATGAAATTTCCATCTCCAAAAAGCTTGTCGGCAGTGGGAAGCATGAAGTACTCTAAAATTTCCTGGTAGATGGCTGTGCTGACTTTGGTCTTGATAAAACACAGTGGACCTACACCAGCAGATGACATGGCTCCCCAAACCATCACTGATTGTGGAAACTTCACACTAGACCTCAAGCAGCTTGGATTGTGTGCCTCTCCACTCTTCCTCCAGACTCTGGGACCTTGATTTCTAAATTAAATGCAAAATTTACTTTAGTATGCAAACAACACTTTGGACCACTGAGCAACAGTCTAGTTCTTTTTCTCCTTGGCCAAGAAAAGACGCTTCTGGCGTTGTCTATGGGTCATGAGTGGCTTGACACAAGGAATGCGATACTTGTAGCCCATGTCCTGGATCCGTCTGTGTGTGGTGGCTCTTGAAGCAATGAATCCAGCAGCAGTCCACTCCTTGTGAATCTCCCCAAATTTTTGAATGGCCTTGTCTTAACAATCCTTTCAAGGCTGTGGTTATCCCGGTTGCTTGTGCACCTTTTTCTATCACACTTTTTCCCTCCACTAATCTATCCATTAATATGCTTGGATACAGCACTCTGTGAACAACCAGCTTCTTTAGCAATGACCTTTTGTGGCTTACCCTTCTTGTGGAGTGTGTCAATGACTGCCTTTGGACATATGTCAAGTCAGCAGTCTTCCCCATGATTGTGGAGCCTACTGAAACATAGTAAAGGACCTTTTGTAAACGCTTTGGAAGCCTTTGCAGGTGTTTTTTGTTAATTATTTTAATTTACTGAGATAATGACTTTTGGGTTTGCCTTGGCTATAAGCCATAATAAAAATTAACAGAAATAAATACTTGAAATAAATCACTTTGTAACGACTATATAAAATATGAGTTTCGCTTTTTGTATTGAAGAACTGAAGTAAATTAACTTTTTGATGATATTCTAATTTAGTGAGAAGCACTTGTAGTGTGTGTAAACTTCTGCTTTTATCTGTTTATTGTGGACAAAACATGGACAGCTTGAAAATATTTCACAAAAACGGTACCTGAGAGGAAAATTTCAAGGTGATTTTCATGATCAGCAGCTCAAATTCCATAACTCACCTAAAAGCATTCAGGAAGCAAAATTTTCATTGTCCAGTATTATTGCGTGTTTTCTGTGTTTCTTGTATGCATTTTTGACTTTTGATGCGTTTTTGATGCAGGTTAAAGACATGTTTTTTTATTTTTTTTTTAATACTACAGAAAAGCTTTGATTTTGCATGTAAAAATGCAAGAACATTTTTTCAGGCACCACATAGAAACCTATAGAGAAAAGATGCACAAAAACTGCACAGTTTAGCAGTGTCTTTAGAAGCACCGAGGGCCGAGGGGGAAATCACATCCACGTTGCTTGAACATTTAAGCCATGTTCACCACCCCCCGGGCACATCCTGGGTTCACCCCCCCTCGAGCACCCAGAACATCCCGGGCTCACTGCCACTCGAGCACCGAGCACATTCCGGGCTCACCGCCCCCCCAAGAACCGAGTTCATCACAAACTCACCGCTCCCGACAGCTCCAGAGTCTGCTCCTCACACCGCGGCCTCCGAGATTGTGCCCGGGATGTGCTCGGTGAGTCTGTGATGTACTCGGGGCCGTTATTTCTCTACTGACATTTATCTGCTGAGGGAGAAGCCAGTAACATCACAGCAGTCGAGATACTGAGAGGAAGCTAGGGGTAATAGTCCTGTGGCTCTGCCTGAAAGGATGATGCGAGATATTAAGGGTAGTAGTCCGGTGGCTCTGACTGGATGATGTAGGATATTAGGGGTAGTAGTCCGGTGGCTCTGATTGGATGATGTGGAATATTAGTGGTAGCAGTCCGGTGGCTCTGGCTGATGGGATGATGTGAAATATTAGTGGTAGTAGTCTGGTGGCTCTGGCTGATGGGATGATGTGGAATATTAGGGGTAGTAGTCCGGTGGCTCTGGCTGATGGGATGATGTGGGATATTAGAGTGAGTGTGGCTATGTGCAGTGGTTGGGGCTATGTGGAGTGGGCGTGGCTTGATACACACACACACACACTCAGCTTTATATATATAGATGATGCCTCTTTTCACATGTAAAGCACCATGGTGCTATAATAATAATGGACCCCATATATTGCTCCTTAAAGAACAATGAGCCACATATATTATCCATACAGTATAATGAGCACCATATATTTTGCTCCATACAGTATAATGGGCCCCATATATTTCTCCATACAGCATAATGGAGCCCATATATTGATCCATACAGAATAATGAGTCTCATAGAGTATAATGATCCTCATATATTACTCCATACAGTATAATACATCTGTGACCTAGTCTCCCGATACTTACCTGCATGCTAATTTCGATCCTCACAAGATCTCCTTCTTTGCGAACCTCTTATCTTCTCTTTCAACAATAGCATACAAGATTTCTCCTGCGCATTCCCCCTGTCATGATCCAGACCAGGTTTTGAGTCCTGTTTTCCCTTTTTCCCAGTCTGGTCGTGTCAGCGGTTAACCTTTCTCAGCCTCAGTTTGGGTTCAGGTTGGTTATTTATTGCCGCTGCTCACCGCAGGAAATGTATGTTATAGTTTTTGCCTACGGCTGCTGTAGCTGACTCTGATTTGTTCTGCTGCGTTTGCTGCCTGAACCCGTGTCTGTTTTCCCCTATTCCCGTCGTGACTCAGTGTTTCCCTTTAGTGTGTCGACTCCCTGGTTTTGACTTGGCTTGTATGCTGACCTGCTTCTGTTTTTGGCTTATACGCTACTGATCTTCTTGGCTTGTCTCGGACCCTGAGCTTGTTTATTCCCGTTTGGTACCGCGCTATAGATTATTGATTGACTCGGCTTGCTTGACTATTCTGCTGTCACATGGTGGTAGCCTCACTGCTGCACGACAGGCCTGCTTTGTCTAGGTGCAGCCCTCCTTCCACTCTATTGGTCATCTAGTGGAGCTTGCACCTACCTGTGATGCAGCAGCGTGATACCCCCAATCTGCAACTCTCTACCCCAACATATTAGACTCTTGCCTACCTACCTTCAAAAGGAACCTGAAGACCTACAGTACCTCTTCTGACAAGCCTACAACCTGCAGTAACCACTGATCCACCAAACCACTGCACGATCATCTTTACCCTCACCTACTGTATCCTCACTCATCCCTTGTAGATTGTGAGCCCTCGTGGGCAGGGTCCTCTCTCCTGTACCAGTAGTGACTTCTACTGATTAAGATTACTGTACTCGTTTTTATTATTTATACCTCTTTTCACATGTGAAGCACCATGGAATAAATTGCGCTATAATGATAGGTATTAGACCTACCGGTAATCATGATTCCAGGAGTCCATCCTGACAGCACCAGGGAGGACGTCCTTCATCTCCTTGCAGGGACAGGAAGAACACACAAGAGGTTAAAAGGCCCTCCCCGCCCGCCTTCCTCAGTGTTTTAACAAGTACCACACTGTGGCTGATGCAACTTAACACTTTATTTACAGTATCATATTACAGCATATGACATAATACCAACTCAGGGAGGGAACTATCCGTGCTGTCAGGATGAAATTCTGGAAACATGATTACCGGTAGGTCTAATACCTATTTTCCAGGACCTCCCTCCTGACAGCACCAGGGAGAATACCAAAGTACCTCCTCATGGTGGGATGACTGCCTGTAGGACCATTCTACCAAAAGCAGTCTGTTGTCTAGACAATACATCTAGCTTGTAATGCTTACAAAATGTGTCCAGCCTGGACCAAGTTGCGGCCCTACAAATTTGGTTTACTGATGCCCCAGCCCTTTCTGCCCAGGAGGTTGATAATGCACGAGTCGAGTGGGCTTTCAACCCTTCTGGGGGGCTAATGCCCTGAGATAGATAGGCCAGACTAATCAAAGATGTTATCCACCTCGCGATAAAGGATTTTGAGGCCTTTTTCCCTCTATTTTTCCCCCCTGAATAGGATAAATAGATTATTGTCCTGCCTCCAACTGTGTGTGGCCCTGATATAATCCATGACCGCCTGTCGCACGTCTAACTCATGTACAGTCATGGCCAAAAGTTTTGAGAATGACACAAATATTAATTTTTACAAAGTCTACTACTTCACTTTTTCTAATGGCAATTTGCATATACTCCAGAATGTTATAAAGAGTGATCAGCTTAGCAGCAATTACTTGCAAAGTCAATATTTGGCTAGAAAATGAACTTTAACCCCCAAAACACATTTCAACATCATTGCAGCCCTGCCTTAAAAGGACCAACTAACCTCTTTTCAGTGATTGCTCCATTAACACAGGTGTGGGTGTTGATGAGGACATGGCTGGAGATCAATCTGTCATGATTAAGTAAGAATGACACCACTGGACACTTTAAAAGGAGGCTGGTGTTTGGCATCATTGTTTCTCTTCTGTTAACCATGGTTATCTCTAAAGAAACACGTGCAGTCATCATTGCAATGCACAAAAATGGCCTAATAGGGAAGAGTATCGCAGCTAGAAAGATTGCACCTCAGTCAACAATCTATCGCATTATCAAGAACTTCAAGGAGAGAGGTTCCATTGTTGCCAAAAAGGCTTCAGGGTGCCCAAGAAAGACCAGCAAGCGCCAGGACCGTCTCTTAAAAGTGTTTCAGCTGCGGGATCGGGCTGCCAGCAGTGCAGAGCTTGCTCAGGAATGGCAGCAGGCAGGTGTGAGTGCATCTGCACGCACTGTGAGGCGGAGACTCTTGGAGCAAGGCCTGGTCTCAAGGAGGCCAGCAAAGAAGCCACTTCTCTCCAGAAAAAACATCATGGACAGACTGATATTCTGCAAAAGGTACAGGCAGTGGACTGCTGAGGACTGGGGTAAAGTTATTTTCTCTGATGAATCCCCTTTTCGATTGTTTGGGACATCAGGAAAACGCCTCATTCGGAGAAGACAAGGTGAGTGCTACCACCAGTCTTGTCTCATGCCAACTGTTAAGCATCCTGAAACCATTCATGTGTGGGGTTGCTTCTCAGCCAAGGGAATCGGCTCTCTCACAGTCTTGCCTAAAAACACAGCCATGAATAAAGAATGGTACCAGAATGTCCTCCAAGAGCAACTTCTCCCAACCCTCCAAGAGCAGTTTGACGATCAACAATGCCTTTTCCAGCATGATGGAGCACCTTGCCATAAAGCAAAGGTGATAACTAAATGGCTCAGGGAACAAAACATAGAGATTTTGGGTCCATGGCCTGAAAACTCCCCAGATCTTAATCCCATTGAGAACTTGTGGTCAATCATCAAGAGACGGGTGGACAAACAAAAACTTAAAAATTCTGACAAAATGAAAGCATTGATTGTGCAAGAATGGACTGCTATTGGTCAGGATTTGGTCCAGAAGTTGATTGAGAGCATGCCAGGGAGAATTGCAGAGGTCCTGAAGAAGAAGGGTCAACACTGCAAATATTGACTTGCTGCATTAACTCATTCTAACTGTCAATATAAGCTTTTGTTACTCATATGTTTGCAATTATTATATTTCTGTCTGTGATAAAAACATCTGTCAAACACACATAAAAACCAGAGGGCAGCAGATCATGTGAAAATATAATATTTGTGCCATTCTCAAAACTTTTGGCCATGACTGTAGTGCTCGCTCTTTATCATTTGAGGGATTTTCGCAAAATGAGGGCAGCACGATTTCCTGGTTTAGATTGTCTACGGACACGATCTTGGGCAAGAAAGTGGGGTCTTGTTTCATAACTATCCGGTCTTCCCAAATTCGGAGGTATGGATCTCGAATAGATAAGGCTTGTATTTCACTTATGCGTTTTGCCGTGGTGATGGCCACTAGAAATGCTACCTTCATGGTTCGGTGAGAGATGGACATCTGCTGTCCCTGAGTGAAGGGATCTGAACAAAGGGACCGTAGAACAAGGCTAAGGTCCCACGTGGGCACTGATCTCCTAACTGTGGGACGTAATCGCTGGATTGCCCTGACAAATCTTATTACCCAGGGATGTGATGCCAGGGGGTAGTCTAGGAAAGTGCTTAAAGCCGAGATCTGGACTTTTAGCGTACTGGGCCTAAGTCCCTTATTAAAGCCTGCTTGAAAGAAGTCTAAGATTTTTGGAATATTGGGTTTTCCTTCTGGTAGATCGGACCTGCCACCCTCTAGACAGAACCGCTTCCAAATTTTATAATAGATTGCGGACGTGACCGGCTTTCTACTGGCCTGAATTGTGGAAATGACCTGGTCCGACAGACCTCGAGCCCTTAAGATGTCCCACTCAGGATTCAAGCCGACAAGTGGAGTCTCCCCGGGTGCTGATGATAGACCGGCCCCTGGTGAATGAGGTCCTCTCTTTCTGGGTGTAGCAGTGGTTGATCTTCCGCCATGATTCCCAGTAGCGGAAACCAACTCCTTTTTGGCCAATAAGGCACAATCAGTAAGACTCTCGCCTGGTCTTTCTGTATCTTTCTGAGGATGGCTGGGATGAGAGCTATCGGTGGAGAGGGATTGGCCCCACTTCTGACTTAGAGCGTCCACACCTTCTGGGTTATCCAGCGGATTTAGCGAATAGAATCTGTCTGTTTTGGCATTCTTCCTGGTTGCGAAGAGATCTATCCGAGGCCTTCCCCACCGAAGACATAGGTTCTGGAATACTTCCGGGTTCAACTCCCACTCTGTTGGCCAGATCTTCTGCCCGATCAGATAGTCTGCTACCATGTTCTGGGACCCTTCGAGATGAACGGCTGTTATGGATAAAACTGTCCTTTCTGCCAAGGAAAAATTTTTTTCTTGAGAGCTACTGGAGCTTCTGATGTCTGGTTCCCCCTTGGTGGCGCAGAAAGGATAACGCCATCACGTTGTACGACAGAATTTTTACATGTTGGTCTTTTAGTCGGGTCCGGTTCTGCCTTAGGGCTTCTCGTGTGGCATAGAGTTCTTTGTAATTGGAGGAGCTGGTCCCCAGGTCTGCCGGCCACTCTCCTTGAAGAATTCTTCCTTCTAAATGTGCACCCAACCCCCATTTGCTGGCGTCCGAAGGGATTAATACGCATGGAGAGGTGATCCAGGGGACGCCCTTTCTTAGGTTCTCCAACTGACTCCACCACACCAGGAACTTTTTGGTTACCGGGGACAAGGATATTTTCTTGTCGAGAGAACTCTGACAACGATCCCAGGCGGCCAGGACTTTCTTCTGTAAGGTCCTTGAGTGGAAGTAAGCCCAACGGACACAAGGGATGCATGATGTCATGAGCCCCAGTACTCACATCGCCGACCTGATGGAAATCCGGCACTTCTGGAGTTCTTTCATGCTGTCTCTTACCACTGTCTGTTTTTCTAGTGATAAAAAGGAAGTTCTGGTGTTGGAATCCAGAAGTACTCCTAAAAAGATCTTTCTTTTTCCCCGACACCAAATCTGATTTTCCTCCATTTATTATCCAGCCGAGGGTTTTTAAGAACGCTATCGTCTTCTGTGTGTGTGTCGCTGCAGTTCCTCTTTTGAACCTGCCACCAACAGAAAGTTGTCCTGATACGGGATGATGATTATCTCTTGACTTCTTTGAAAGGCTACAATTTCTGAGATCAGCTTGGTAGAGACTCGAGGAGCCGAAGCCAGGCCGAAGGGAAGACACTGGAATTGAAAGTGACAGGTCCGATCCAGAAGCTTTACCGCAAATCTCAGGTATTTTTGTGATGTTGGGTGGACCGGTACCTGAGAGTAAGCACTCTTTAGATCCAGAGTGCACATCAGGGAGTTTTTGTCTATCAGATGGATTGTGGACCTGATTGACTCCATACAAAATTTTTTGTACGTGACCCAGGCATTTAGTGGTTTTAGATTTATAATCGTGCGAGATTCTCCGGATGGTTTTATAATGGAGAATAGGGACGAATAGTGACCTGACCCTATTTCTGCTAGGGGCACCGGAATTATAACGTCTGATTTTGCTAGGTCTAACACATCTGCCCACATCTGATAGTGAGTTTCTATAGTCAGGGGAGAAACTGATCTTTCGGGGGGAGGGGAGGAAAATTCTATTTGTTAACTCTCTGCTATGGTCTTCAACACCCATTGATTCTGAGTGATCTGAGACCATTGGGCCCTGAATTCTCTGAGCCAACCCCCTATGTAGGTATAGTCATGATCTTCTGGGTCTCGTGCGTGATCCAAATAGGGATCCTCTAGTTTTCCCGACTCTAGACAGGGTATTTCCAAAGGGACCCCTTTGAGACCTCCCCTGCATTCTGTAGTCGTGCTGTCTCCTGGGACCACTAGGTCTATGAAAGGACTGATGCCTTTAACCTTTCTCCTCTGGGATCCCTCTCTTTTTATCCGATGCCTTTTCAAGTATTTCATCCAGTGCAGGTCCGAATACTTTTAACCCAGAGAAGGGAAGGGAACAGAGCTTGTTCTTTGAAGCTCCATCCCCGACCATGTTTTTAACCTAATAGCTCTGCGAGCTGAGTTGGTCAGCGAGCTATTTCGAGCAGAGAATCTTATGGATTCTGCTGATGCATCAGCTAAAAAGGCTGTGGCTGACTTCATGAGTGGCAGGGAGGCCAATATTTCCTCTCTAGGGGTTTTATTAGTAAGATGCTCTTCTAACGGCCCCACCCATAAAAACATAGATCTTGCTACCGAAGTAGCTGCTACGTTTGTCTTAATTATGGCTGTAGATGTCTCCCAGGCTCGTCTTAACAAATTGTCCGCCTTTCTATCCATCGGATCCTTGAGGCTGGACGAACCCTCAAACGGGATGGACGTTTTCTTGGCGACTTTAGCCACCGGAACATCAATTTTGGTAACCTCTTCCCAGACCTTTATGTCATCTGTGTCGAAGGGGAAACTGTTGTGAATGTGCTAGAAATGAATTCTGAGCAGAAGCTCCCTCTGGTGGTTACAAACAGTACTGAACTATGCAATGAAGATTGTGAAGATTGGCGATCAGGTGTTACTGACTGGTCTTATATAAGGGAGGTTCCCTCCCATCAGGGTTGCCGGTGATCAATTGTTCTGGTCTCATGTTTGATTCCTGTTCACTTTGAAGCTTGCTGTTTCGTGCCTGCATCTTCTGCTAACAGATAAGACATTTTCTTCTTTTAGTTTTTTGGTGCTTGCTTTTTGCATTTTGTCCTGCACTTTTGTGGGGGTCTGCCGGGTCCCCTCCGGGGGCTTGTGCTCCTCTCTGTTTAGTTCAGCCACTGTTGTTTGTTCAATTGCCTTTTCCAGTTTTTTCAGTGGCTGCTGTTTAGTTTTGTTACACCAGAGAACTAATTTAGGTGGTAGAGGTCGTGTGATCTCAGGTGTTTTTGTAATTAGTAGTGTTGGTACTTTTTAGGGTTTTTTGGGATTGCAGTAAGTGTCCTTCCTATCCTTTTCTATCTAGCAAGTTTGGGCCCCAACGTTTGCTCATACTATTTTCTGTCTGTGTCTGTATCTCCTCTTGTCTAACCGCCATTACATGTTTGGGGGCTTTCTATGTTCTTTGGGGATCTGCTCCGGGGCAGATAGTTTTCCTCTTTCTGTCTTTAGGTGTAGTTAGCTTCTCAGGCTGTGACGAGGCGTGTAGGACCAACGTAGGTACGCTCCACGGCTGCCTTTAGTTGTGGTGGTTAGTCAGGGTACTGCAATCCAATAGATTCCAACCTCTCTGGTGTATTTCCTTTTTTGCCTGCTCTCCTCAGCTACCAAATCATAACAGTATATCCGGCCAAAAAAAACCTGATATTTATATGGTACTCACAGAAGGGAAAAATAGTGTTAAAGAAAGAAGATTGTCAGAGTTGTCAGAGATTTTTTTTTTTTCCCTCTGTATCTCTGGGTGCTGAGGAGGATTTTTTTTTCTCTCAATGGAGTTTGCACAGTTGTCTGTCCGTGTGGATCTGCTTGCCACTGAAGTTCGGAGTATTGCTACCTATCTTGCAGGGTTGCCTGTTGTGGAATCTAGGATTCCCATGCCAGATTTGTTTTTGGGGGATCGAGCTAAATTTCTGAATTTCAAAAATAACTGTAAGTTGTTTTTTGCCTTAAAATCTAAGTCCTCAGGGAACGCAGCACAGCAGGTTAAAATTGTCATCTCTCTCCTGCGCAACGATCCTCAGGATTGGGCTTTTTCCCTGACACCTGGGGATCCTGTTTTGAGTAATGTTGATGCATTTTTTTCAGGCTCTGGGGTTATTGTACGGTGAGCCTAGTGTCACTGATCAAGCTGAAAAAGCCTTGTTGGCATTAAATCAGGGGCTTGAGGACGCTGAGTTGTACTGTCAGAGATTCCGAAGGTGGGCAGTCATGACCAAATGGAATGACGATGCTTTGGCAGCCCTTTTTCGGAAGGGTCTGTCAGAGAATGTAAAGGATGTTATGGTGGGATTCCCTGTCCCCTCTGGTCTCAATGATTCTATGTCATTAGGGATTCAAATTGACAGACGTTTGCGTGAGCGTAGAGGTATGCGTGGAATAGTGTTGCCTTGTGAACCAGCTTCTGAAACCATGCAGTGTGATAGAGTGGCTTCTGGGGCACAGCGTCATGAGTTTCGAAAACGCAATATGTTATGTTTCTACTGTGGTGATGCCTCTCATGCTATTTCAGTCTGCCCTAAGCGGGGAAGACGTTTTGCACGCTCAGTTGTCTTGGGTAGTGTTCAGACTAAATTTTTGTTGACTGTTACCCTGATTTGCTCCCTGTCCACATTTTCTGCTCAGGCTTTTGTTGATTCGGGAGCAGCTATTAACCTGATGGATTTTGATTTTGCTAAACGTTGTGGGTTTCCCTTGATACCCCTACGGAAGTCTATTCCCCTACTGGGATCGATTCTACCCCTTTGGCTGAGAATAAACCTCAGTTCTCTACTCAGGTGATAATGAGGGTTGAACCTGATCATCAGGAGAGTTGCAAATTTTTGGTGCTGTATAATCTGCATGACATTATCGTACTGGGTTTCCCTTGGTTACAGTCTCATAATCCTGTTTTGGATTGGAAATCTGTGTCTGTAACCAGTTGGGGCTGCCAATGTGTTAATGCTAACACTCCTGTTTTTTCTGCCTCCCCCCAGGCTCAGGATGTTCCTGACATTTTGACTGATTTTTCTGATGTGTTTAGCGAAAGTAAATCTGCATCCTTGCCCCCCCATAGGAGCTATGACTGCGCTATTGAATTAGTGCCTGGTAGTAAATTCCCTAAAGGTCGCCTTTTTAACTTGTCTGTACCTGAACATGACGCTATGCGGTCTTATATCAAGGAGTCATTGGAGAAGGGTCATATCAGACCATCCTCTTCACCCTTGGGTGCCGGTTTTTTCTTTGTGGCCAAAAAGGATGGTTCATTAAGGCCGTGTATTGATTATCGTCTCTTGAACAATATCACTGTGAAATATCAATATCCGTTACCCTTGATTTCTGACCTGTTTTCCAGGGTGAAAAGTGCTACTTGGTTTACCAAGCTTGACCTCAGGGGGCATATAACCTTATTCGCATTAAGCACGGGGATGAATGGAAGACGGCATTTAATACCCCAGAGGGGCATTTTGAGTACCTAGTGATGCCCTTTGGGCTCACTAATGCTCCTTCTGTCTTCCAGTCCTTCATGAATGACATTTTCAGGGATTTTGTGGATAAATTTCTGATTGTCTATTTGGATGATATCTTGATTTTTTCCAATGACTGGGACTCTCATGTGAAACATGTTCGGACTGTGTTCCAGATTTTGAGAGAGAATGCTCTGTATGTGAAGGGATAAAAGTGTATTTTTGGCGTACAGAGGATCTCATTTCTGGGATTCATTTTGTCCCCATCTGTTATAGAAATGGACCCGGTCAAGGTTCAGGCCATCTGTGATTGGGTCCAGCCTACTTCATTAAAGGCTCTTCAGAGATTCTTGGGTTTTGCCAATTTTTATCGTAAATTTATTGGTAATTTCTCTGTTATTGTTAAACCATTGACTGATTTGACCAAAAATGGTTCTGATGTGGTGAATTGGCCTCCTGAGGCAGTCTCTGCGTTTCAGGAACTTAAGCAGAGATTCACTTCTGCTCCTGTTCTACGGCAGCCTGATGTGTCTCTGCCATTTCAGGTGGAGGCTGATGCCTCTGAAATTGGGGCAGGTGCCGTTTTGTCCCAAAGAGATCCAGAGACCTCTAAAAGTAACCCTTGTACCTTTTTCTCTCGAAAATTTTCTCCAACTGAACGTAATTATGACGTGGGTAATCGGGAGTTATTGGCCATGAAGTGGGCTTTTGAAGAGTGGAGACATTGGCTGGAGGGAGCCAAACATCAGGTGGTGGTCCTCACGGACCATAAGAATCTGGTTTATCTGGAATCAGCCAAGCGACTTAATCCTAGACAGGCCAGGTGGGCCTTGTTTTTCACACGTTTTAATTTTGTGGTTTCCTTTCTTCCTGGCACTAAGAATGTTAAGGCGGATGCCCTCTCGAGGAGTTTCCTTGCGGACTCTCCTGAGTTGTCTGATGCTGCTGTTATTTTGAAAGAGGGTGTAGTTCTTTCCGCCATCTCGCCCAATTTGAGACTGGCTCTGGAAGGGTGTCAGGAGGATAAACCCGAGCGCTGCCCTATTGGGAAATTGTTTGTCCCAGACCGGTGGAAAAAGAGTGTGATGTCTGAGATTCATTGTTCCGCGTTGGCCGGTCATCCCGGAATTTTTGGTACCAGAGACTTGGTTAGTCGGTCCTTTTGGTGGCCTACTTTGTCTCGTGACGTCAGGGAATTTGTGCAGTCCTGCGGGACTTGCTCTCGCTCCAAGCCTTGCTCTCGCTCTAGTGGTTTGTTGATGCCATTGCCTGTGCCCAAGAGACCATGGACCCATATCTCTATGGATTTCATTTCCGACCTCCCAATGTCACGCGGTCTTATGATATGTGTACGATGTCAGTAAACTATTCTTAAAAGAACAACACTCTATACAACATATAGATTAGCAACATCAGCATGTAAATATAGAATAGATTTACCTGACACGATATCCGTTGAACTCAGGGTTAATCTTGAGGACTTGATACACTGTCACAGGAAAGAGGAGGACCGGGGGTCTAACCTGACCCTAAACTGGGGTCCTAACTAATCCCTCACCTTGGAGGTACTGATAATGGTTCAGAGGTCCAAGTCTCCAGCCTAACCCTGTCTCCTATCAGTCCCTGAACCCTGTAATCAGTCCTAAGAAGGATACTGATTACCACCAAAGGGATATGGGCTGATCTCTGCTAAATACACAGATTAGACATATAAGACAGACTGGAGAAAACACAGACTTGCATACACACTCAAACACAGAAGGAACATAAATGATCTGGGATATTAAACTCTAAGCAAGGTGAGCTTAAAACAACTAAGGAGCTCTTTAACTTAAGTCTATACAGATACAATCCTATCTGTGGTCTGCATGAAGAATTTCACTGGCAACTCCCAACACAGACAACCAGAGATTTAAAGGAAACCAATCAACAAATAATTAATTGCAGCCGGGAGAAACTGCACCCAGTCCCAGAACTGAGCACAGACAGAATTAACTCCCTAACTGCCAAACACAAAGAAACAGCAACTCAGCTGTGAGAAGTCAGAATGTGCAACCGCGACGATCTTCGTGGCGATGCACACATGACAGTACCCCCCCTTCTACGAGGGGCCTCCGGACCCTCAGGGCCAGGTTTGCCCGGGTGAGTTCTGTGGAAGGTCCGCACCAAACGATCTGCGTTAATGTCAGACGCAGGAACCCACGTCCTCTCCTCTGGACCATACCCCTTCCAATGCACCAAGTACTGAAGGGACCGGCGATTCAGACGTGAGTCAATGATCTTTGACACTTGAAACTCCAAGTTACCATTGACCACCACTGGAGGAGGAGGTAGAGGTGATGGTATGACTGGTGCCACGTACCTCTTAAGTAATGACTTGTGGAACACATTGTGGATTTTAAACGTAGGAGGGAGGTCCAGACGAAATGCCACAGGATTAATTATGGAACTGATCCTGTACGGCCCGATGAATCTGGGGCCCAGCTTCCAGGAGGGAACTTTAAGTTTTATATTCCTGGTAGACAACCATACCAGATCGTTCACATTAAGATCTGGACCAGAAACTCTCCTCCTATCAGCCATACGTTTATAACGGTTCCCCATAGCACTCAGATTATTCAATACACCTCTCCACACTGAAGCAAGTGACGACGAGAAACGCTCCTCCTCAGGAACCCCAGAAGGGCCCCCCCCATTGAATGTACAAAACTGGGGATGAAAACCATATGCCCCAAAAAACGGGGACTTACCAGTGGACTCGCTCCGCCTGTTGTTAAGAGCGAACTCTGCCAGAGGCAAGAAAGAAGACCAGTCCTCCTGGTTCTCTGAGACAAAACACCGAAGATAAGTCTCTAGGCTTTGATTCAGACGCTCTGTCTGACCATTGGTCTGCGGATGAAAAGCCGAGGAAAATGACAATTGCATCCCCCGACGTAAACAAAATGCCCTCCAAAACTTGGACACAAACTGAGACCCCCTATCTGACACCACATCAGAAGGCAACCCATGAAGTCTCACAATCTCCCCAATGAACACCTGCGCCAGAGTTTTAGCATTAGGGAGGGCAGGAAGAGCAATGAAATGTGCCATCTTACTGAACCTGTCAACAACCACCAGTATGACAGTCTTCCCTGACGACTGAGGAAGGTCCGTGATGAAGTCCATAGACAAATGAGTCCATGGACGCTCCGGAAGTTTCAAGGGTAAGAGGGTCCCAGACGGACGGGTATGAGGGGTCTTAGAGCGAGCACAAACCCCACAGGACGCGACAAAAGTTAAAACATCTTTATTAACGTTAGGCCACCAAAACCGGCGAGAAAGGAGATCTAAAGTAGCCTTACTCCCTGGATGTCCTGCTAAAGCAGAATTATGATGTGCCTCAATAACCTTTTGTCTCAACTGATTTGGGACAAACAGTCTCCCTGGAGGTCCTGCAGGGGAGTCCCCCTGAGCCTCTAACACCTCCTCCTCAAGCTCAGAACATACAGCCGACACTACCACCCCCTCCTGAAGGATAGGAATCGGGTCATCCATTTTCCCGGCCCCTGGGAAACTGCGAGACAAGGCATCCGCCTTAACATTCTTAGATCCAGGGCGATAAGTGACAACAAAATTAAACCTGGTAAAAAACAACGACCATCGAGCTTGTCTGGAATTCAGACGCTTAGCAGATTCCAAATACAGCAGGTTCTTGTGATCAGTAATGACGGTGACCGGGTGGACTGCCCCCTCCAAAAAGTGACGCCATTCTTCAAAAGCCAACTTAATGGCCAAAAGTTCCCTATTGCCGATATCATAATTCCTTTCGGCGGACGACAATTTTTTAGAAAATAAAGCGCACGGATGCCATTTACCAGGGGATGGACCCTGGGACAATATTGCACCCACCCCTACGTCAGACGCGTCCACCTCCACAACGAACGGCTGTGATGCATCTGGTTGGATGAGAACGGGTGCCGAAGCAAAACATTTTTTCAAAGAGGAAAAAGCTTGGCAAGCTTTGTCCGACCATTTAGAAAAATCCGTCCCTTTTCTTGTCATGTCAGTGAGAGGTTTGACAACAGATGAGAAATTACAAATAAATTTCCGGTAGTAGTTAGCAAACCCCAGAAAACGCTGCAGAGCCTTAAGATCCTCTGGCTGATCCCATTCAAGCACTGCTCTCACCTTTTCAGGGTCCATACGGAAACCGGAGGCTGACACCAAGAAACCCAAAAACTGAAGTTCCTGTACGGCGAATACACACTTTTCCAGTTTGGCGTATAGTTTATTGTCTCGCAAGATCTGCAACACCTGTCTCACATGCTCCTGGTGAGACACAAGATCTGGTGAGTAAATTAAAATGTCATCCAAATATACGACCACAAACAGCCCCACCAGATGACGAAAAATGTCATTAACAAAATGTTGGAATACTGCTGGTGCAGTAGTCAGACCAAAAGGCATGACAAGGTTCTCATAATGTCCCTCCGGCGTGTTAAACGCCGTTTTCCACTCATCCCCCTCTTTTATCCTAATCAGATTATACGCCCCCCTGAGATCCAATTTAGAGAACCATTTGGCGCCAACAATTTGATTGAAGAGATCAGGAATCAGAGGGAGTGGATACGGATCTCGAACAGTAATCCGATTAAGTTCGCGGAAATCCAAGCAAGGGCGTAGGCCTCCATCTTTTTTCTTCACAAAGAAGAACCCCGCGGCCACTGGGGAAGATGAAGGTCTAATATGCCCTTTGGCCAGACTTTCCGAAATATAATCTTTCATAGCCTGCCTCTCAGGACCAGAAAGGTTATATAACCTAGCTTTAGGTAACTTAGCATCAGGAAGTAAATTAATAGAGCAGTCATACACGCGATGAGGAGGCAACTCCTGACACCCCTCCTCAGAGAACACATCCCCAAAGTCCTCCAAAAAAGGAGGCAAAGTACTAGGCACGACCGCACTGATGACTGTGTTCATGCAGTTACTTTTGCAAAACTCCCCCCATTGGCTTATATCTCTGGACTGCCAATTAATCACAGGGTTATGTTTAACCAACCAAGGAAGTCCCAACACAATAGGAGTAGGTAGACCCTCCAACACATAACAAGATAATAGTTCCCTATGTATTGCCCCTACCCGAAGGTCAATGTTATGAACCTCATGAACAAAGCTACCTTGGCCGAGAGGCCTGGCGTCAATGGAGAATATAGGGATCGGTTTGACCAATACACTCAGATGCATACCTTGAGCCTGAGCAAACTGAGCGTCAACCAGATTAGCCCCGGACCCACTATCAAGAAGAACAGAAAATCTCTCCACTCTCGTACCAACCACCACCTCCACTGGTACAAGGAACTGAGAAGAACTAGCGGACGAAATACATACTCCCAGGTTGTCGTCCACCACACAACCTGGGATTAACAGTTTTCCGGCGACATTTTGCTCAACAAGGCCCGGGATGGACATCCCCCAACAAAATGTCCCTCTTTCCCGCAGAGAAAACACCTTCTAGTCCTGCGGCGTACCGCCAATCCCCTCCTACGAAATGATGTCCCTCCCAACTGCATAGGCTCCTCCGAACAGACAAGGGGAACCTCAACATAAGGGACTTTAGTAGTAGGTGGAGTAACAACAGGGGGCGGAGTTACCTCGCACCTCTCCCGGAGCCGTCTATCAGTACGGATAGCTAGGGCCATAGCAGCCTCCAGTGATGGAGGAGAATCATACTGAGCCAAAACGTCCTTTAATTTGTCAGAAAGCCCATGACAAAACTGGCTTCTAAGAGCTGGGTCATTCCACTGAGTATCTGTGGCCCATCTACGGAACTCAGAAGCAAATTCCTCCGCCGGACGATCTCCCTGCTGTATCTTACGTAATTTTGTCTCAGCAAGAGAGACCCGATCTGGGTCATCATATACCAAACCCAGGGCAGTAAAAAATCGATCTACTGACTGTAGAGCCGGGGATCCCGGAGGAAGGGAGAAGGCCCAGGATTGAGGGTCCCCTTGTAGGAGCGAGATAACAATTCCCACTCTCTGCTCTTCACTCCCTGATGATCGAGGCCGAAGCCGAAAATACAATTTACATGCTTCCCTGAAGGTAAAAAATTTGTCTCGCCCACCAGTGAACCTGTCCGGGAGAGCTACTTTAGGTTCAAATCTGGTTTGCTCCGAGGGAGACAAAACTTTGGACTTAATGTCCGTCAGCTCCATGGATAATCCCTGCAACTGCAGAGCCAGCTGGGCTACTGGATCCATGGCAACTGGGAATAATTTTATGGGCCAGTGAAAATGTCACGCGGTCTTATGATATGTGTACGATGTCAGTAAACTATTCTTACAGAAACAACACTCTATACAACATATAGATTAGCAACATCAGCATGTAAATATAGAATAGATTTACCTGACACGATATCCGTTGAACTCAGGGTTAATCTTGAGGACTTGATACACTGTCACAGGAAAGAGGAGGACCGGGGGTCTAACCTGACCCTAAACTGGGGTCCTAACTAATCCCTCACCTTGGAGGTACTGATAATGGTTCAGAGGTCCAAGTCTCCAGCCTAACCCTGTCTCCTATCAGTCCCTGAACCCTGTAATCAGTCCTAAGAAGGATACTGATTACCACCAAAGGGATATGGGCTGATCTCTGCTAAATACACAGATTAGACATATAAGACAGACTGGAGAAAACACAGACTTGCATACACACTCAAACACAGAAGGAACATAAATGATCTGGGATATTAAACTCCAAGCAAGGTGAGCTTAAAACAACTAAGGAGCTCTTTAACTTAAGTCTATACAGATACAATCCTATCTGTGGTCTGCATGAAGAATTTCACTGGCAACTCCCAACACAGACAACCAGAGATTTAAAGGAAACCAATCAACAAATAATTAATTGCAGCCGGGAGAAACTGCACCCAGTCCCAGAACTGAGCACAGACAGAATTAACTCCCTAACTGCCAAACACAAAGAAACAGCAACTCAGCTGTGAGAAGTCAGAATGTGCAACCGCGACGATCTTCGTGGCGATGCACACATGACACCCTGTTTCTCAGAGAATGACCGTTATCTGGGTGATTTGTGAAAGGTTTTCCAAAATGATACATCTTGTGTCATTACCTAAGTTGCCTTCCTCCTCTGAATTGGTGCCTTTGTTCCTTCAGCACGTGGTTCGGTTGCACGGCATTCCTGAGAACATTGTGTCTGACAGAGGAGTCCAGTTTGTTTCCAGATTTTGGAGGACTTTTTGTTCTAAACTTGGTGTTCAATTGTCTTTCTCCTCGGCTTTTCATCCTCAGACCAATGGACAAACTGAGAGAACAAACCAGACATTGGAGACTTATCTGAGATGCTTTGTGTCTGCTGATCAGGATGACTGGGTCTCTTTTTTGCCTTTGGCTGAGTTTGCTCTTAATAATAGGGCTAGCTCTGCTACTTTGATGTCTCCATTTTTCTGCAATTTTGGGTTTCACCCTCGATTTTCTTCAGGACAGACGGAGGCTTCTGTCTGTCCGGGTGTTGACTCTGTTGTGAAGCGTATGCAGAAGATTTGGAACCAGGTAGTGGAGAGGTTGTCCCTCTCTCAGGAGAGGGCCCAGTGGTTTGCCAACCGGCATAGGACTGATGGTCCTCGGTTTAAAGTGGGGGACTTGGTCTGGTTGTTCTCAAGATATATCCCAATGAGAGTTGCATCTCCTAAGTTTAAGCCTAGGTTCATTGGACCTTATAAGATCATGGAGATTCTTAATCCTGTTTCCTTTTGTTTACTTCTTCCAGGGACATTTAAGATCCATAACGTGTTCCACAAGTCCTTATTGAAGAGGTTTGTCGAGCCAGTGGTTCCTATGGCTGTGCCTCCTGACCCTGTTTTGGTTGAGGGCAATCTGGAGTATGTGGTTGAGAAAATATTGGATTCTCGTTTTTCTAGACGGAAGAGGTTAAGTTTAAGTGGTTAAGTGGAGAGGTTATGGTCAGGAGGACAATTCTTGGGTGTTTGCTTCGGACATCCATGCTAGGAGACTCATCCGTGCGTATCACAGAGCTCATCCTGACCGATCTGGTTGCTCAAATGAGGGTTCGGTGACCCCTCCTCAAGGGGGGTACTGTTGTGAATGTGCTAGAAATGAATTCTGAGCAGAAGCTCCCTCTGGTGGTTACAAACAGTACTGAACTATGCAATGAAGGTTGTGAAGATTGGCGATCAGGTGTTACTGACTGGTCTTATATAAGGGAGGTTCCCTCCCATCAGGGTTGCCGGTGATCAATTCTCCTGGTCTCATCTTTGATTCCTGTTCACTTTGAAGCTTGCTGTTTCGTGCCTGCATCTTCTGCTAACAGATAAGACATTTTCTTCTTTTAGTTTTTTGGTGCTTGCTTTTTGCATTTTGTCCTGCACTTCTGTGGGGGTCTGCCGGGTCCCCTCCGGGGGCTTGTGCTCCTCTCAGTTTAGTTCAGCCACTGTTGTTTGTTCATTTGCCTTTTCCAGTTTTTTCAGTGGCTGCTGTTTAGTTTTGTTACACCAGAGAACTAATTTAGGTGGTAGAGGTCGTGTGATCTCAGGTGTTTTTGTAATTAGTAGTGTTGGTACTTTTTAGGGTTTTTTGGGATTGCAGTAAGTGTCCTTCCTATCCTTTTCTATCTAGCAAGTTTGGGCCCCAACGTTTGCTCATACTATTTTCTGTCTGTGTCTGCATCTCCTCTTGTCTAACCGCCATTACATGTTTGGGGGCTTTCTATGTTCTTTGGGGATCTGCTCCGGCGCAGATAGTTTTCCTCTTTCTGTCTTTAGGTGTAGTTAGCTTCTCAGGCTGTGACGAGGCGTCTAGGACCAACGTAGGTACGCTCCACGGCTGCCTTTAGTTGTGGTGGTTAGTCAGGGTACTGCAGCAATCCAATAGATTCCAACCTCTCTGGTGTATTTCCTTTTTTGCCTGCTCTCCTCAGCTTACAAATCATAACAGGAAACGTCTTTTAAAGTCTTGGGGTATTACAAGACGCTTCTCCGCTTCCTCCCATTCTTCCAGGACCATGGCCCGCACGTGGTCATTTACTGGGAACACTCGTTGCCTCTGCGCCCTGAGGCCGCCAAACATGTCCTGTCTGGACTGTGGTTTCTGGACCTCCTCTATCTGCATTGTGTCCCTGACTGCCTGAATCAGGTCATCTGTATCATAGGCTGAGAAGAGGTATCTTTTGCTTCGCTCTGGCTCATCTGAGCACACCTCGCCCTCCTCCTGGTCAGACTCTCGGGAATAGGCATCCTCCTCTGAGGTTAGTTCCATCTCCCACCTGGCCCGTTTTGCCATGGGACCCTGACTGGGGGGTTGTGGATGGGCAAAGTAGGTCATGAATGCCTGGACCTCCTCCCGTGTCATGGACCTCATCTCCGAAAGGAGGGACGGTTGTTCCTCCTTCATGACTTTAGTCGTGCAGGTGTGACAGAGGAGCTTTTTATATCTGCTCAGGAGCTTTGTTGTGCATGTAGGGCACCTATTTGACTTCCCCGTCTGTTTAGTTGTAGGTAGGGGTGTCGCTTGAAGTCCCTTTTCCTGCTTAGTGCAAGAAGGGAATAGTCAGGGCTCATGTCCGGTACAATCAGGGTTCTCAGTGGTCTTTTTGCACACAGCGCACTTACCCCGTCCAGCTCGACTTTACCAGGGTCCTCCATGGTGGTCGTGCTGCCGTTAGCCCCTGCGAGATCAGGGAGGTAACTGCCTGCCTGTCTGTCATGTATAGTGTACAGTTCCTATAGCGTCTTGTGCTTGGGTGCGAGGAAAACACAGGAGACATAGGTTGAAATGAAATGACTTGTATTACTTCATACAAGCATGCTGAAAAGTTCACACAGTTTGCAGGAACAGCGACAGGAGATACAGCAGGCCAGAGTAACTTCAAGCACTACAATAAATCTCCAAAGCAGGTTCAGGATCTCTTCTCTGTACCGTAATTCCTCTGCAAACATGGATTCACCAAACAGCAGGTTTCCAGAGTCCAAAAGTGTTCCAAGGTTCCTCAGTAGGGAATAGCTGGAGTACAAGTCCAAGGCTTCCAGGAGTCAGGTCACAGACTGACTGAGGCTTGATTCAGGAGCACTGATTGTTCAGCTGAGGCTGCTTAAGAAGCAAGAGGGAAGAATCAGGGCGGGAACATGAAAACTGGAAACTCCATATTAACTGAGAGCAAGAGCTGCAGAAAGACAGAAAGCAAAATGGCCGACGGAAAACTGAGTTTCAAGGAACATGTCAACAGAGACAAAGAACCTTACATTACTCCCCCTTAGGGACAACCTCCGGATGACTCAGACCAGGCTTGTCAGGGTACCTCTGATGAAACTGGCGGAGCAGGCGAGGAGCATTTACATTATTGACTGGTTCCCATGAGTTGTCCTCCACTGGGTAGCCCTGCCATTTAATCAAATATTGCAACTGATTTCTGTACAACCTGGAATCTAGAATCCTTTCCACCAAAAATTCTTCCTGACCATCGACCAGCACTGGGTCAGGGCAAGGAGAAGAACGTCCAGGAAACTTATTGGGTGTTGCAGCCTTTAGTAGGGATACATGAAAGACAGGGTGGATTCTCATAGTTCTGGGCAGTTGAAGACGACAAGCAACAGCACTTATAATCTTATTGATCTTATATGGTCCAATGTACTTATGTCCCAATTTAGACGATGGAATCTTTAATTTAAGATTTCTGGTTGACAGCCAGACCAAATCTCCTACCTTGAAAGCTGGTGCAGGTTTACGAAATTTATCTGCTGCTTTCTTGTACCTTTCCTGAGCCAATTCTAGATTTTCCTTTAGAAGATCCATATTCTTTTGTAAAGAAGTGATTCTTTCAGCCACTGCCGGCAAGGGCGTATCTATGGGAAATCGAGGAAGAATGTTAGGATGATAACCTAGATTGGAGTAAAAAGGAGACTGCTTAGTGGAGGCGCTCTGAGAGTTGTTATAAGAGAACTCAGCCAGTGGAAGTAGATACACCCAATCATCCTGTAGGTGGCAGATAAAACAGCGGAGATACTGCTCCAGGGTCTGATTGGTTCGTTCTGTCTGTCCATTAGTCTGGGGATGAAAAGCAGAAGAAAGGTTTACTTTAATGTCCAATGCTGCACAGAAATTTTGCCAAAACCTTGAAGTGAATTGCACCCCTCGATCCCAAATGACCTCATCCGGTACTCCATGTAAGCGAAACACATTCTTAATCATCAAGTCTGATGTCTGTTTTGCAGTGGGTAAGCCGACACAAGGGATAAAATGAGCTGCCTTTGTTAGACGGTCAACCACCACTAGAATGGTGTTCTTCCCTTGAGAGGTTGGTAACTCCACAATGAAGTCCATAGAAATGGATCCCCACGGGCGGGACGGGGTGGGAAGAGGTTGCAACAGACCAGTTGGTGAGGAGCGAGGTGTTTTGCATCTTGCACAGACTTCACATGAAGTGACATAGTTTAAGACATCTTTCCTGTAAGTGGGCCACCAAAAGAAACGAGAAAGAAATTCTTGTGTCTTTAGAATTCCCCTATGCCCGGCTATCTTGGAATCGTGGATGAGTTGCAATACTCTCAATCTGACTGTTTCAGGTATATACAGACGTTGTCCCTGAATCCACACACCATTCTTAAAGACAAGACTTACGTCCCTTGGGGGTTGAGCCAACAAAGAATCCGCATGGTATGATTCCTTGATGTCCTTAAGTAGGTCTTGATTATGAATCACTCCCAGGAATCTAGAGTCAGGAAGAATAGTCTTAGGAGTAAGTGGACGTGTCTCTGCTGAATGAATCCTAGAGAGTGCATCAGCCTTTCCATTGCACGATCCTGGTCTATAAGAAATGACAAAATTAAATTGGTTTAGGAAAAGATTCCAGCGAGCCTGGCGAGGAGTCAGGCACTTAGCCGACCTGATAAATTCAAGGTTACGATGGTCTGTCAGGACGACTATTTGCTGTGCAGCTCCCTGAAGAAGGTGTCTCCATTTCTTGAAGGCGGCAATAATGGCCAACAATTCTCTATTGCCCACATCGTAGTTCCTCTCAGTCGAAGACAACTGCTGGGAAAAGAAGGCACAGGGATGCAAGACATTCTTCTCACCTGTTCTCTGAGAGAGTATAGCTCCAACGGCACAGTCTGAAGCATCCACCTCTATTATGAAGGCAAGCTCGGGGTTGGGATGTACTAAGATAGGTGCGGTGATAAATTTATCCTTTAAACAGGAAAATGCTTCCTGAGCTTGCGGGGTCCAGGAGAACCTAGACTGTTTCCGGGTAAGTTGGGTGATAGGTGACACTACCTCAGAAAAATTCTTAATGAAACGTCTATAGAAGTTGGCAAACCCGATGAAACGCTGCACCTCCTTCACATTTCTAGGAATTGGCCAATCCTTGATGGCTTGGGTCTTGCTTCCATCCATACTAATCCCTTGCGTAGATAGTACATACCCCAGAAATTGAATTTCGGTCCTATGGAATTCACATTTTTCAAGTTTGATGTAGAGATGGTTTTGTCTTAGGCTTTCTAAGACCATTCTCACATGTCCATGATGTTCCTCTGTGGAGTTAGAAAAAATTAGAATATCATCCAGATAAATCACCACAAATGTATCTAGGAGATCCCTGAAGATATCATTCACAAAGTGTTGGAAAGTGGCTGGGGCGGTACTCAGACCAAAAGGCATAACTAGATATTCAAAGTGTCCATAGCGTGACCTGAAAGCAGTCTTCCATTCATCCCCAGGTCTAATACGGACCAAGTTATAGGCCCCACGGAGATCCAGTTTAGAGAAAATTTTGGCATGCCGCACTCTCTCCAACAATTCAGGGATTAAAGGCAATGGATAACGGTTTCTAATAGTAACCTTATTGAGTTCCCTATAGTCTATGCAGGGTCTCAGAGATCCATCTTTATTCTTCACAAAGAAGATGGGTGCACCTGCGGGAGATGAAGAGGGGCGTATGAAGCCCTTGGCTAAATTTTCGTCTATATATCCTTCAAAGCCTTTAGCTCGGGCCCCGCTAGGGGGTAGATCTTACCAAAAGGTATCTCGGCTCCAGGCAATAATTCAATTGGACAATCATATGGACGGTGAGGAGGAAGCTGATCAGCGTTCTTCTTGTCACATAAATCCACGTAGTCCTGGTATACAGCTGGTAGTTCAGGGACTGACATGGTTCCTTTAGGAACAGAGCAAGCTGAAACTCCTTGACTCATCTGTTTCTCTGGAAAGTGTAATTCCTTGGTCTCCCAGTTAATCGTAGGATTCTGCGCCTGCAGCCATCGTAGCCCTAGAATAATGGGAAAGTGGGGAGAAGAGATAAGCATAAAAGACATTTTCTCCTGATGATCTTTACCCATAAGGACCCTCAAAGGCTCTGTTTCTTGATCCACTGGTCCAGAAGTCAGTAGAGAGCCATCCACAGTCTCCATCTGTACTGGAGTAGCCTTCTTCACTGAACGTATCCCCTGTTTCAGAGCAAAGGAGATATCCATAAAATTTCCACTTGCTCCTGAGTCGATCATAGCAGAGCTAGACACCCAGACTGAGTCAACCCAGAGTTTGATGGAAAGGAAGCAATGAGAATTGTTTCTTTTACAACTCAGCTGGGACACCGCTGAGGAAACTTGAAAAATTGCAGCGTTTATACCGTCATCGTCCCAGAACTAACAGAGTTTAAGTCCGAGAAATCAAGATCTCTTGCAGCAGATCTCTCTGGAGCCTGAGGCTCGGACATGACAGAGCTCCTCTCGCAACACTCACAGTGAATGACTGCTGCAGTAGTCTTACGAGAACGGCTGGGGCAGTTTATAATGAAGTGCCCTGACTTACCACAGTAGAAACATAGATTTTCCTTTATACGATGTTCTTTGCGTGCATCACTAACCAGTCTTTGTAAAGAGTCCACCTGCATGGGTTCAGGTTCTGGTTCCCTTGTGATCCTACTCAAAGGTTCCTTAGCTGAGGAGGGAGGTAGTAAAAGGTTAGTGCGATTATTTTCGAACCATCTCTCTTGTCTGCGTTCAGTCAGACGAGCATCAATACGGATACAATAGTTAATAAAGTCACCTAACGCAGTGGGAGGGTCGGCACGAGCAAGTTCATCCTTAATCAGTGGAGACAACCCTTTCCGAAAAATAGATTTTTTAGCGGAAGTGTCCCAAGTGGTATCAAGAGCCCATCTCCTGAAATCCAGGGCATATTCGGCTACTGAACGCTTACCTTGGCGCAAAGTTAACATGGCTGCTTCAGCTGTTGCACCTCGATTGGGGTCATCAAACACCTGCCCCATGGCTGAAATAAAAGCATCAAGGTGATTCAAACAATCATCCTCAGTCTCAATCAGAGGGTTTGCCCACATCAAAGCCTTATTGGTAAGCAACATGATTATAGTAAGCACTTTGGATCGTTCAGTGGGAAATTGTGAAGCATGTGCAGAGAAAAATAAATTGCATTGATTAATAAATCCCCTGAATTTCTCACGTTCACCGCCAAAACGAAAAGGAGGTAATTTGGGGATCCCAGAACTTGGGGTTATGGCAGGAGCCTGGGCTCGTTCCTCTAGAGCCTCAATCCTGGCTCGCAATTCATGGGTAGTCTGTCCAAACACTTGCAAATTATGATTAGTGAGGTCCTGTAGGCTTGCAAAACGGGTTTTTAAAGTCTGTACATCTGAAAGGATTGTATCAGTCACTCCGCAAAGTTCCTTTATGCGGGCCTCCATCTTCCAGATCTTTTAAGGCAGAAGTGCTGGAAGGAGAACAGGAAAGGAAAAAAAGAAAAAAAAAAAAAAAACAATAGTGTTTACCTGTGGTAACACTCCAGAGTAAAATTTTAAGGGAATGCGCTCACCTGGAATGGTTGTGAGAAGTCACAACCACTGTCATCACATAAGGTATTAAACGGACATCTGATATCCACAGTCACAGCAGACACGGCTTTCCCAGACCCAGCAGACACTAAACATTGGCTCCTGAATCTTGTCATGTATAGTGTACAGTTCCTATAGCGTCTTGTGCTTGGGTGCGAGGAAAACACAGGAGACATAGGTTGAAATGAAATGACTTGTATTACTTCATACAAGCATGCTGAAAAGTTCACACAGTTTGCAGGAACAGCGACAGGAGATACAGCAGGCCAGAGTAACTTCAAGCACTACAATAAATCTCCAAAGCAGGTTCAGGATCTCTTCTCTGTACCGTAATTCCTCTGCAAACATGGATTCACCAAACAGCAGGTTTCCAGAGTCCAAAAGTGTTCCAAGGTTCCTCAGTAGGGAATAGCTGGAGTACAAGTCCAAGGCTTCCAGGAGTCAGGTCACAGACTGACTGAGGCTTGATTCAGGAGCACTGATTGTTCAGCTGAGGCTGCTTAAGAAGCAAGAGGGAAGAATCAGGGCGGGAACATGAAAACTGGAAACTCCATATTAACTGAGGGCAAGAGCTGCAGAAAGACAGAAAGCAAAATGGCCGACGGAAAACTGAGTTTCAAGGAACATGTCAACAGAGACAAAGAACCTTACACTGTCTCGCTGCACTGCGCTCGTTTCTCCGAAGCGCATGACGGCCTTTCACTTCCGGGCTGTGACGTCACGGGAAGTGCGTCGCGTCTCCTTTCCCCCTCACTTCCAGTCCTCGCTCTGGCGGCCGGCGTCGGAGTCGAGAGCCTCCGCAGTGGGAGAAAGCGGCTCTACCCGGGGCCTCGTCCTGTCCCTGGTCTCTGCGGCTGAGGGACCCCCACCCAGGAGGGTTTCAGGGACGAGCCGCCCGATCCCCGGGACACTTCCGGAAAGACGAATCCTCCTGTGTGTCCCTCCGTGCAGGGACAGGAAAAACACTGAGGAAGGTAGGAGGGGAGGGCCTTTTAACCTCGTGTGTTCTTCCTGTCCCTGCAAGGAGATGAAGGACGTCCTCCCTGGTGCTGTCAGGAGGGACGTCCTGGAAAATAATAAATAATAATAATGGACCCATACAGAATAATGAGCCCCATATATTGCTCCATTCAGTATAATGAGCGCCATATATTTTGCTCCATACAGTATAATAAGCCCCAAATAATGCTCCATACAGAGTAATGAGCCACATATATTGCTCCATAAAGAATAATGGGCTCCATATAATGCTCTATAGAGTCTAATGAGCCCCATACAATGCTCCGAACAGTATATTGAGCCCCATATAATGCTCCTTACAGTATAATGAGCCACATATATTGCTCCATACATAATGGTTAACCAAATAACAAAAACAAGAACAAGCCTATATTGGCCACGCTTCCAACATTACCAGTATCCAAAAATGAAAGGAAGCAAAAAGCAGCTATAGACAAAAGGTGTACTTTATTAAATTCAGACAGAAAACAGGTTTTTAAAATGCATAAAAAAGGGGTAAAATGAGTGACAAGGAGGCCCCAGGCCCCACATATAAAGGTCAGCGGTGAGTTAATGCTGCAATAGTATAATTAACTGCATGGCTGTAGACATCAACCTATAGGGCATTCATATTTCTATGTGGAATATCCTTGCATATTGGAGGTGCACTTCTATCCCATGCACGGTACTTAGTAAGATTTACATCAATGTATAGCAATAATCAAGAAATGCAGTATAATCCCTTACAGTAATAATAGATTTGATTACCTATCATGTAGAGAGATTAGGAACCATAAATGGAAAACTACTATACAATATGCCTGAATAAATACAATCATATATCCATGTCAAGATGGGTGGTACTTGCATGTGCCAATAAAGTAAACTCTTAAAGTAGAAAATAAGGGAGAGGACTCCTAGGCATGTATAAATATAAATCATTAAAAGTTCTGTATAGCCACGTAAGCACCACACATCCTGACCACACTAGTAGGCATGACAAATGGAAAAGACACCTGGACCATAGGTATAAAGATAAATCAGATACTCATCTGTAACGACTTTGATGGAGTGGGGTATGGGTTGCTCTACATGCGCTCCGTACAAAAGCGGCTTAGCTCCATACACACAGCTCCGCTACATACTCTCCATACACATCTCTGCTACATACTCTTCATACAAAAGCGACTCCGCTACGTACGCTTCGTACACACAGCTCCACTACATACCCTCCGTATACACATCTCTGCTACATACTCTCCGTATACACATCTCTGCTACATACTCTCCGTACACACAGCTCTGCTACATACTCTCCGTACACACAGCTCTGCTACATACTCTCCGTACACACATCTCTGCTACATACTCTCCGTACAAATCTCTGCTACATACTCTCCGTACACAACTCTGCTAATACTCTCCGTACACACAGCTCCGCTACATACGCTCTGTACAAACAGCTCAGCTTCATGCTTCGTACACACAGCTCCACTACATACGCTCCATATACTCATCTCTGCTACATACGCTCCGTACACACATCTCTGCTACATACGCTCTGTACACACATCTCTGCTACATACGCTCCGTACACACATCTCCGCTACATACGCTCCGTACACACATCTCCGCTACATACGCTTTGTACACACATCTCCGCTACATATGCTCCGTACACATATCTTCTACATACGCTCCTTACACGTCTCTGCTACATACCCTCTGTACACGTCTCCGCTACATACGCTCCGTACACGTCTCCGCTACATGCGCTCTGTACACACATCTCTGCTTCATACGCTCCGTACACACATCTCCACTACATATGCTCCGTACACACATCTCCGCTACATACGCTCCGTACACACATCTCCGTTATATACGCTCCTTACACACATCTCCGTTACATACGCTCCGTACACACATCTCCACTACATACACTCCGTACACACATCTCCGCTACATACGCCCTGTATACGCATGGCTCTGCTCCGTACACCTCATACACGCGCGTTTCCGCTCCGAACATCTCGTACACACGTGGCTCTGCTCCGTACACACGCGGCTCCGCTCCGTACACACACGGCTCCGCTCCGTACAACTTGTACACACACTGCTCCGCTCCGTACACCTCGTACACACGCGGCCTCGCTCCGTACACCTCATACACACAGCTCCGCTCCGTACACACGGCTCCGCTCCATACACCTCGTACACACCCAGCTCTGCTCCGTACACCTCATACACACACTGCTCCGCTCCG
>JARQOD010008839.1:0-33899 GCA_033576555.1 Oophaga sylvatica
ACCCCACTGGCCATAAGAGCTTACACTCTACAGAAGAGGGAAAACCCCAATTGACCAAAAAAGCTTACACTCTATAGGAGAGAGAGAGGACCCCGCTAGTCATAAGAGCTTACACTCTTGGCGGAAAGAGGGGGCTCTGCTGACCATAAGAGCTTCCACTCTACAGGAAAGAGAGGACCGCACTGGCCATAAGAGCTTACACTGTACAGAGAGAGAGGACCCCACTGACCACAAGAACTTACACTATACTGGAACAGAAAACCCCACTGACCATAAGAGCTTACAGTCTACTGGAAAGAGAAGACCCCACTGACCATAAGATCTTACACTCTACAGAAGAGAGAAAACGCCACTGACCATAAGAGCTTACAGTCTATAGGAGAGAGCCGACTCCACTGACCATAAGAGATACACTCTACAGAGAGAGGGACTCCGCTGACCATAAGAGCTTACACGCTACCGGAGAGAGAGGAATCGACTGATCATAAGAGCTTACACTCTACAAGAGAGAGAGGACTTGACTGACCATTAGACATTACACTCTACAGGAGCGAGAGGACTCCGCTGATCATAAGAGCTTTCACTCTACAGAAGAAAGAGAGGACCCCACTGACCGAGAGCTTATACTCTACAGGATAGAGAGGACTCGACTGACCATAAGAGCTTACACTCTACAGGAGAGAGAGGACTCGACTGACCATAAGAGCTTACACTCTACAGGAGAGAGAGTAGGTGGAAGGTCCTTAAAGACGATTTCAGGGAATTAGGCTGCAAGCTTAAAGCAAGGACCTCCAGCGTGGTATTTTCTGAAATACTGCCTGTACCATGTGACACACCATAGAGGCAACGGGAGATTAGGGAGGTTAATAAGTGGCTCAAGAATTGGTGTAGGAAGGAGGGGTTTGGGTTCCTGGAGAACTGGGCCGACTTCTCAGTTGGCTACAGGTTCTATGCTAGGGACGGGCTGCACCTCAATGGGGAAGGTGCAGCTGTGCTGGGGAGAAATGGCTAGAAGGTTGGAGGAGTCTTTAACCCTTTCACCCCCAAGGGTGGTTTGCACGTTAATGACCGGGTCAATTTTTACAATTCTGACCACTGTCTCTTTATGAGGTTATAACTCTGGAACGCTTCAACGGATCTTCGCGATTCTGAGAACGTTTTCTCGTGACATATTGTACTTCACGTTAGTTGTAAAATTTCTTCATATACCTTGCGTTTATTTTTGAAAAAAGCGCAATATGGCGAAAATTTTGAAAATTTTGCAATTTTCAAACTTTGAATTTTTTTTCCCTTAAAACAGAGAAATATGTCACACAAAATAGTTAAGAAATAACATTTCCCACATGTCTACTTTACATCAGCACAATTTTGGAACCAAAATTTTTTTTGTTAGGAAATTATAAGGGTTAAAAGTTGACCCAAAAGTGACACCATTCTAAAAACTGCACCCCTCAAGGTACTCAAAACCACATTCAAGAATTTATTAAACCCCTTCAGGTGCTTCACAGGAGCTGAAGCAACGTGGAAGGAAAAAATGAATATTTAACTTTTTAGCCACAAAAATGATCTTTTACAAACTTTTTTTTATTTTCACAAGGGTAAAAGGAGAAAATGGACAGATAAAGTTGTTGTGCAATTTCTCCTGAGTACGCCAATACCCCATATGTGGGGGAAAACCACTCTTTGGGCAAACGGCAGAGCTCGTAAGGGAAGGAGCGCCGTTTGACTTTTTCAAACTAAAATTGGCTGGAGTTGAGATTGGACGCCATGTCGTGTTTGAGAGCCCCTGATGCGCCTAAACAGTGGAAACCCCCCACAAGTGACACCATTTTGGAAATTAGACCCCCTAAGGAACTTATCTAGATCTGTTGTGAGCACTTTGAACCCCAAAGTGTTTCACAAAAGTTTATAATGCCTGGGTGTGAAAAAAAAAAAACAATTTTCCACAAAAAATATTTTTTAGTCCCAAATTTTTGATTTTTCCCAAGGAAATTGGACCCCAAAAGTTGTTTTCCAATTTGTCCTGAGTATGCTGATACCCCATATGTGGGGGGGGGGGAACTGTTTGGGCGCATGGCAGGGCTTGGAAAGGAAGCAGTAACGTTTTGGAATGCAAACATTGATGGGGGTCATGTTCCGCTTGTAGTGTCCCAGATGAGCCTAAACAGTGGAAACCCCCCACAAGTGACCCCATTTTGGAAGCTAGACCCTAAGGAACTTATCTAGATCTTTGGTGAGCATTTTGAACCCCCAAGTGCTTCACACAAGTTTATAATGCCCGGGCATGAAAATAAAAAATCCTATTTTTTTTTCCCACAAAAATTATCTTTTAGTCACTAATTTTTTATTTTCCCATAGGTAACAGGAGAAATTGGACCTCAAAAGTTTTCCAATTTGTCCTTTTTTATGTTTTATGGCTAGAAGGTTGGAGGAGTCTTTAAACTAGGGACTGGGGGGAGGGTATTCATTTTATAGGAGGGGAAGGCAGTACAGATAGAGACCTGGGCACAAATAATGAAATTGGGGTGGGGGTGGCATGGGGGTGGGGTTAGAACATTAATAATTTAAGAAAGAATAGAGGTTCAGAGAGATACATAAAGTGCATGTATACTAATGCTAGAAGCCTCACCAACAAAATGGCGGAATTAGAATTAATTTTGTTGGAACATAATTATGACATGGTGGGGATATCTGAGACTTGGCTGGATGAGAGCCACGACTGGGCGGTTAATTTACAGGGCTATAGTCTGTTTAGAAATGACCGTAAAAATAAGCGAGGTGGAGGTGTGTGTTTATATGTAAAATCATCCTTAAAACCCATCCTGCGTGATATCTGTGAATCTAATGAAGATGTAGAGTCTCTGTGGGTGGAGATTAGGGGAGGGGGGAAAAATAATAAATTATTGATAGGGGTTTGTTATAAGTCTCCTAAAATAATGGAAGCAACAGAGAATATCCTCGTAAAGCAAATAGATGAAGCAGCAACTCAAGGAGAAGTCATTATTATGGGGGACTTCAACTACCCTGAAATACATTGGGGAACAGAAACCTGCAGTTCCAGCAAAGGTAATAAGTTTTTGGCAACTATGAGAGACAATTACCTTTCACAACTAGTTCAGGACCCAACAAGAGGGGGGGGCACTGCTAGACCTAATATTATCCAACAGGCCAGACCGCATATCAAATATAAGGGTTGGGGGTCACTTGGGTAATAGTGATCACAAAATAATAAGCTTTCATGTATCCTTTAATAAGATGTGTAGTCGAGGGGTTACAAGGACACTAAACTTCAGGAAGGCAAATTTCCAACGGATGAGAGATGATCTTGGTGCAATAAACTGGGACGATATCCTGAGACATAAAAATACACAAAGAAAATGGGAGACGTTTATTAGTATCCTGAATAGGACCTGTGCACAGTATATGCCCTATGGGAATAAACATGCTAGAATTAGGAGGAAACCACTATGGCTAAATAGAGCTGTAAGGGGCGCAATAAGGGACAAAAAGAAAGCGTTTAGGGAATTAAAGCAAGTAGGTAGTGAAGAGGCATTAAATAAATACAGAAGACTGAATAAATTCTGTAAAAAGCAAATCAAGACAGCAAAGATTGAGGCAGAGAGACTCATTGCCAGAGAAAGTAAAAATAATCCCAAAATATTCTTTAACTACATAAATAGCAAGAAACTAAAAAATGATAGTGTTGGTCCCCTTAAAAATAGTCTGGGTGAAATGGTGGATGAGGATGAGGAAAAAGCCAATATGCTAAATGACTTTTTTTCAACTGTATTTACACAAGAAAATCCCATGACAGATAACATGATCAGAGATAAAAAAATTTCTCCATTAAATGTCACATGCTTAACCCAGCAGGAAGTACGGCGGCGTCTAAAAATCACTAAAGTTGACAAATCCCCGGGTCCGAATGGGATACACCCCCGAGTACTGCAGGAATTAAGTACAGTTATAGATAGACCATTATTTTTAATCTTTAAAGATTCCATAATAACTGGGTCTGTACCACAGGACTGGCGTATAGCAAATGTGGTGCCAATATTCAAAAAGGGGGCAAAAACTGAACCTGGAAATTATAGGCCAGTGAGCTTAACATCTACTGTGGGTAAAATCCTGGAGGGTTTTTTAAGGGATACTATATTGGAGTATCTGAAGCTGAATAACCTCATGACACAGTATCAGCATGGGTTTACGAGGGACCGTTCTTGTCAGACTAATCTGATAAGCTTTTATGAAGGGGTAAGTTCAGGACTGGACCAAGGGAATGCAGTGGACGTGGTGTTCATGGACTTCTCAAAAGCTTTTGATACAGTGCCACACAAAAGGTTGATACATAAAATGAGAACAATGGGGATAGGGGAAAATATGTGTAAGTGGGTTAAGAACTGGCTCATGGATAGAAAACAAAGGGTGGTTATTAATGGAGCACACTCGGACTGGGTCACGGTTAGCAGTGGGGTACCACAGGGGTCAGTATTGGGGCCGCTTCTCTTTAACATATTTATTAATGACCTTGTAGGGGGAATACAGAGTAGTATTTCAATATTTGCAGATGACACTAAACTCTGCAGGGTAATAAATACAGAGGAGGATAATTTTATATTACAGGAGGATTTATGTAAACTAGAAGCTTGGGCTGATAAATGGCAAATGAGCTTTAATGGGGATAAATGTAAGGTCATGCACTTGGGTAGAACAAATAAGATGTATAATTATGTGCTTAATTGTAAAACACTGGGCAAAACTGTCACTGAAAAAGACTTGGGTGTATGGGTGGACATTTAGTGGCCAATGTCAGGCAGCTGCTGCCAAGGCAAATAAAATAATGGGATGCATTAGACGAGGCATAGATGCTCATGAGGAGAACATAATTTTACCTCTATACAAGTCACTGGTGCGACCACACTTAGAATACTGTGTGCAGTTCTGGTCTCCGGTGTATAAGAAAGACATAGCTGAACTGGAGTGGGTGCAGAGAAGAGCGACCAAGGTTATTAGAGAACTGGGGGGTCTGCAATACCAAGACAGGTTATTACACTTGGGGTTATTTAGTTTGGAAAAACGAAGGCTTAGGGGTGATCTTATTACAATGTACAAATATATGAGGGGACAGTACAAAGACCTTTCTAATGATCTTTTTACTCTTAGACCTGTGACGGGGACGAGGGGGCATCCTCTACGTCTGGAGGAAAGAAGGTTTAGCCATAATCACAGATGCAGATTCTTTACTGTAAGAGCAGTGAGACTATGGAACTCTCTGCCGTCTAATGTTGTAATGAGTGATTCCTTACTAAAATTTAAGAGGGGACTGGATGCCTTTCTTGAAAAGTATAATATTACAGGCTATATTCACTAGTTTCCTAGATACAGCGTTGATCCAGGGAGCTAGTCTGATTGCCGTATGTGGAGTCGGGAAGGAATTTTTTTCCCCAATGTGAAGCTTACTGTTTGCCACTTGGGTTTTTTTTGCCTTCCTCTGGATCAACATGTTAGGGCAGGTTAGGATAGGATATGGGTTGAACTAGATGGACTTAAAGTCTTCCTTCAACCTTAATTAATAACTATGTCCTGAGTACGCTGATACCCCATATGTGGGGGGGAATCACTGTTTGGGCGCACGGCAGAGCTCGGAAGGGAAGGAGAACCATTTGACTTTTTCCAACCAAAATTGGCTGGAATTGAGATTAGACGCCATGTTGCATTTGGAGAGTCCCTGATGTGCCTAAACAGTGGAAACCCCCCACAAGTGACCCCATTTGGGAAACTAGACCCCCTAAGGAACTTATCTAGATCTTTGGTGAGCAATTTGAACCCCCAAGTGCTTCACACAAGTTTATAACGTAGAGCCGTAAAATTAAAAAATCATATTTTTTCCACAAAATTGATCTTTTCACCCCAATTTTTATTTTCCAAGGGTAACAAGACTCCAAAAGTTATTGTGCAATTTGTCCTGAGTACGCAGATACCCCATATGTGAGGGTAAACCACTGTTTGGGTGCATGGCAGAGTTTGGAAGGGAAGGAGCGCCGTTTGACTTTTTCAACGCAGAATTGGCTGGATGCCATGTCGTGTTTGGAGAGCTCCTGATCTGCCTAAACAGTGGAAACGCCCCACAAATTACACCATTTTGGAAACTAGACCCCTCAAGGAACTTATCTAGATGTGTGGTGAGCACTTTGAACCCCCAAGTGCTTCACAGAAGTTTATAACGTACAGCCGTAAAATAAAAAATCCTTTTTTTTTTACAAAAATGATTTTTTTGCCCCCAATATTTTATTTTCACAAGGGTAACAGGAGAAATTGGACCCCAAAAGTTGTTGTCCAATTTGTCCTGAGTACGCTGATACCCAATATGTGGGAGTAAACTACTGTATGGGCGCACGTCGGGGCTCGGAAGGGAAGTAGTGACGTTTTGGATTGCAGACTTTGATGGATTGGTCTGGGGGCGTCATGTTGCATTTGGAGAGCACCTGATGTGCCTAAACAGTGGAAACCCCCCACAAGTGACCCTATTTTGGAAAATAGACCCCACTAGGAACTTATCTAGATGTGTGGTGAGCACTTTGAACCCGAAAGTGCTTCACAGAAGTTTATAGCGTACAGCCGTTAAAATAAAAAAATCTTTTTTTTTTTTACAAAATGATTTTTTTGCCCCCAATATTTTATTTTCACAAGGGTAACAGGAGAAATTGGACCCAAAAAGTTGTTTTCCAATTTGTCCTGAGTACGCTGATACCCAATATGTGGGAGTAAACTACTGTATGGGCGCACGTCGGGGCTCGGAAGGGAAGTAGTGACGTTTTGGATTGCAGACTTTGATGGATTGGTCTGGGGGCGTCATGTCGCATTTGGAGAGCCCCTGATGCGCCTAAACAGTGGAAACCCCCACAAGTGACACCATTTTGGAAAATAGACCCCACTAGGAACTTATCTAGATGTGTGGTGAGCACTTTGAAGCCCGAAGTGCTTCACAGAAGTTTATAGCGTACAGCCGTAAAAATAAAAAATCCTTTTTTTTTTACAAAAATGATTTTTTTGCCCCAAATATTTTATTTTCAAAAGGGTAACAGGAGAAATTGGACCCCAAAAGTTGTTGTCCAATTTGTCCTGAGTACGTTGATACCCAATATGTGGGAGAAAACTACTGTATGGGCACACGTCAGGGCTCGGAAGGGAAGTAGTGACGTTTTGGATTACAGACTTTGATGGAATGGTCTGGGGGAGTCATGTCGCATTTGGAGAGCCCTGATGCGCCTAGACAGTGGAAACCCCCACAAGTGACCCCATTTTGGAAAATAGACCCCACAAGGAACTTATCTAGATGTGTGGTGAGCACTTTGAACCGAAAGTGCTTCACAGAAGTTTATAACGTACAGCCGTAAAATAAAAAATCTTTTTTTTTTTTACAAAAATGATTTTTTTGCCCCAATATTTTATTTTCACAAGGGTAACAGGAGAAATTGGACCCAAAAAGTTGTTTTCCAATTTGTCCTGAGTACGCTTATACCCAATATGTGGGAGTAAACTACTGTATGGGCGCACGTCGGGGCTCGGAAGGGAAGTAGTGACGTTTTGGATTGCAGACTTTGATGGATTGGTCTGGGGGCGTCATGTCGCATTTGGAGAGCCCCTGATGCGCCTAAACAGTGGAAACCCCCACAAGTGACCCCATTTTGGAAAATAGACCCCACAAGGAACTTATCTAGATGTGTGGTGAGCACTTTGAAGCCCGAAGTGCTTCACAGAAGTTTATAGCGTACAGCCGTAAAAAAAAAAATCCTTTTTTTTTTTACAAAGATGATTTTTTCGCCCCAAATATTTTATTTTCAAAAGGGTAACAGGAGAAATTAGACCCCAAAAGTTGTTGTCCAATTTGTCCTGAGTACGCTGATACCCAATATGTGGGAGAAAACTACTGTATGGGCGCACGTCAGGGCTCGGAAGGGAAGTAGTGACGTTTT
This sequence comes from Oophaga sylvatica, assembly GCA_033576555.1. Lineage (NCBI taxonomy): Eukaryota > Metazoa > Chordata > Amphibia > Anura > Dendrobatidae > Oophaga > Oophaga sylvatica. The sequence goes on from JARQOD010008839.1 coordinate 7,977, forward strand.
GGATTACAGACTTTGATGGAATGGTCTGGGGGCGTCATGTCGCATTTGGAGAGCCCTGATGCGCCTAAACAGTGGAAACCCCCCACAAGTGACCCCATTTTGGAAAATAGACCCCACAAGGAACTTATCTAGATGTGTGGTGAGCGCTATGAAGCCCAAGTGCTTCACAGAAGTTTATAACATACAGCCGTAAAAACAAAAAAATAATTTTTTTTTTACAAAAATGATATTTTCGCCCCCAGTTTTTTATTTTTCCAAGGGTAACAGAAGAAATAGGACAAATTGCACAATAACTCTTGGGGTACAGAGTACGCTGATACCCATATGTGGGGGTAAACTACTGTTTGGGTGCATGGCAGAGCTCAGAAGTGAAGGAGCACCGTTTGACTTTTTCAATGCAGAATTGGCTGGAATTGAAATCAGACGCCATGTCACATTTGGAGAGCCCTGATGTGCCTAAACAGCAGAAACCCCCCAATTCTAACTCCAACCCTAACCCCAACACACCCCTAACCCTAGTCCCAACCCTAACCACAAACCTAACCCTAACACACCCCTAACCCTAATCCCAACCCTAACCCTAATCCTAACGTTAGCGCCAACCCTAACCCTAACTTTAGCCGCAACCCTAACCCTAATGGGAAAATGGAAATAAATAAATTTTTTTAATTTTATTATTTTTCCCTAACTAAGGGGTTGATAAAGGGGGTTTGATTTACTATTTATAGCGGGTTTTTGTGATTGGCAGCTGTCACGCTAAAAGACGCTTTTTATTGCAAAAAGTAGTTTTTTGCATCACCACATTTTGAGAGCTATAATTTTTGCATATTTTGGCCCACAGAGTAATGTGAGGTCTTATTTTTTGCGGGACGAGGTGACGTTTTTATTGGTACCATTTTTGAGCATGTGACTTTTTTGATCGCTTTTTATTTCGATTTTTGGGAGGTTAGAATGAACAAAAATAAACAATTCATGAATTTCTTTTGGGGGAGGCGTTTATACCGTTTCGCGTGTGGTAAAATTGATAAAGCAGTTTTATTCTTCGGGTCAGTACGATTACGGTGATACCTCATTTTTATCATTTTTTTATGTTTTGGGGCTTTTATAGAATAAAAGCAATTTTATCTAAAAAATTATTATTTTTGCATCGCTTTATTCTGCGAGCTATAACTTTTTTATTTTTTTGCTGATGATGCTGTATGATGGCTCGTTTTTTGCGGGACAAGATTACGTTTTCAGCGGTACCATGTTTATTTATATCGGTCTTTTTGATCACGTGTTATTCCACTTTATGTTCGGCGGTATGATGATAAAGCATTGATTTGTTGCTTAGTTTTTTTTTTTTTTTAAGGGGTTCACTAAAGGGGTTAACTAGTGGGTTAGTTTTATAGGGGGGTCGTTACGGACGCGGCGATACCAAATATGTGTACTTTTATTGTTTTGTTTTTTTTATTTACAGGAAGAAATGAATTTATTGGGGAATATTTTTTTTTTTTTAATGATTTTTTTTACCACTTTTTATTTTCATTTTTTTAACTTTTTACTTTGTCCCAGGGTGGGACATCACAGTATTTTAGCAGATCGCTGGTGTGACAGTGTGCACAGCACTCTGTCACACCAGCGATCGCTCTGGCAGTGCTGCAGGCTTCTCAGTGCCTGCTCTTAGCAGGCACTGAGGAAGCCGCCTCCCTGCAGTACCCCGGCGCCATCTTGGATCCAGGTACCTGGAGGGAGGACGGACCCTCGGAACAGCGCGACACATCGCGCTGCTCTGAGGGTCTCAGGGGAGCGCGCAGGGAGCCCCCTGCCTGCGCGATCCTCCCCTGTGCCCCCTGGTACATGTTTGATCGCGGTGTGCCAGGGGTTAATGTGCCTGGAGCGGTCCGTGACCGCTCCTGACACATAGTGCTGGGTGTCAGCTGTGATAATCAGCTGACACCCGGCCGCGATCGGCTGCGCTCCCCCCGGGAGCACGTCCGATCGCACGGGACGTACTATCCCGTCCATGGTCATACGGGCCCAGGTACCATGGACGGGATAGTACGTCTGATGGCAGTAAGGGTTTAAACTAGGGACTGGGGGGGAGGGTATTCATTTTATAGGAGGGGAAGGTAGTGCAGAAAGAGACCTGGGCACAAATAATGAAATTGGGGGTGGGGTTAGAACAGTTAATAATTTAAGAAAGAATAGAGGTTCAGAGAGATACATAAAGTGCATGTATACTAATGCCAGAAGCCTCACCAACAAAATGGCGGAATTAGAATTAATTCTGTTGGAATATAATTATGACATGGTGGGGATATCTGAGACTTGGCTGGATGAGAGCCACGACTGGGCGGTTAATTTACAGGGCTATAGTCTGTTTAGAAATGACCGTAAAATAAGCGAGGTGGGGGTGTGTGTTTATATGTAAAATCATCCTTAAAACCCATCCTGCGTGATATCTGTGAATCTAATGAAGATGTACAGTCTCTGTGGGTGAAGATTAGGGGAGGGGGGGAAAATAATAAATTACTGATAGGGGTTTGTTATAAGTCTCCTAAAATAATGGAAGCAACAGAGAATATCCTCGTAAAGCAAATAGATGAAGCAGCAACTCAAGGAGAAGTCATTATTATAGGGGACTTCAACTACCCTGAAATACATTGGGGAACAGAAACCTGCAGTTCCAGCAAAGGTAATAAGTTTTTGGCAACTATGAGAGACAATTACCTTTCACAACTAGTTCAGGACCCAACAAGAGGGGGGCACTGCTAGACCTAATATTAACCAACAGGCCAGACCGCATATCAAATATAAGGGTTGGGGGTCACTTGGGTAATAGTGATCACAAAATAATAAGCTTTCATGTATCCTTTAATAAGATGTGTAGTCGAGGGGTTACAAGGACACTAAACTTCAGGAAGGCAAATTTCCAACGGATGAGAGATGATCTTGGTGCAATAAACTGGGACGATATCTTGAGACATAAAAATACACAAAGAAAATGGGAGACGTTTGTTAGTATCCAGAATAGGACCTGTGCACAGTATATACCCTATGGGAATAAACATGCTAGAATTAGGAGGAAACCACTATGGCTAAATAGAGCTGTAAGGGGCGCAATAAGTGACAAAAAGAAAGCGTTTAGGGAATTAAAGCAAGTAGGTAGTGATGAGGCATTAAATAATACAGAAGACTGAATAAATTCTGTAAAAAGCAAATCAAGACAGCAAAGATTGAGGCAGAGAGACTCATTGCCAGAGAAAGTAAAAATAATCCCAAAATATTCTTTAACTACATAAATAGCAAGAAACTAAAAAATGATAGTGCTGGTCCCCTTAAAAATAGTCTAGGTGAAATGGTGGATGAGGATGAGGAAAAAGCCAATATGCTAAATGACTTTTTTCAACTGTATTTACACAAGAAAATCCCATGACAGATAACATGATCCGTGATAAAAAAATTTCTCCATTAAATGTCACCTGCTTAACCCAGCAGGAAGTACGGCGGCGTCTAAAAATCACTAAAGTTGACAAATCCCCGTGCCCGGATGGGATACACCCCCGAGTACTGCAGGAATTAAATACAGTCATAAATAGACCATTATTTTTAATCTTTAAAGATTCCATAATAACGGGGTCTGTACCACAGGACTGGCGTATAGCAAATGTGGTGCCAATATTCAAAAAGGGGGCAAAAACTGAACCTGGAAATCATAGGCCCGTGAGCTTAACATCTACTGTGGGTAAAATCCTGGAGGGTTTTTTAAGGGATACCATATTGGAGTATCTGAGGCTGAATAACCTCATGACACAGTATCAGCATGGGTTTACGAGGGACCGTTCTTGTCAGACTAATCTGATAAGCTTTTATGAAGGGGTAAGTTCAGGACTGGACCAAGGGAACGCAGTGGACGTGGTGCTCATGGACTTCTCAAAAGCTTTTGATACAGTGCACACAAAAGGTTGATACATAAAATGAGAACAATGGGGATAGGGGAAAATATGTGTAAGTGGGTTAAGAACTGGCTCATGGATAGAAAACAAAGGGTGGTTATTAATGGAGCACACTCGGAGTGGGTCACGGTTAGCAGTGGGGTACCACAGGGGTCAGTATTGAGGCCGCTTCTCTTTAACATATTTATTAATGACCTTGTAGGGGGCATACAGAGTAGTATTTCAATATTTGTAGATGACACTAAACTCTGCAGGGTAATAAATACAGAGGAGGACAATTTTATATTACAGGAGGATTTATGTAAACTAGAAGCTTGGGCTGATAAATGGCAAATGAGCTTTAATGAGGATAAATGTAAGGTCATGCACTTGGGTAGAACAAACAAGATGTATAATTATGTGCTTAATTGTAAAACACTGGGCAAAACTGTCACTGAAAAAGACCTGGGTGTATGGGTGGACGACAAACTCACATTTAGTGGCCAATGGCAGGCAGCTGCTGCCAAGGCAAATAAAATAATGGGATGCATTAAAAGAGGCATAGATGCTCATGAGGAGAACATAATTTTATATCTATACAAGTTACTGGTGAGACCACACTTAGAATACTGTGTGCAGTTCTGGTCTCCGGTGTATAAGAAAGACATAGCTGAACTGGAGAGGGTGCAGAGAAGAGCAACCAAGGTTATTAGAGAACTGGGGGGTCTGCAATACCAAGACAGGTTATTACACTTGGGGTTATTTAGTTTGGAAAAACTAAGGCTTAGGGGTGATCTTATTACAATGTATAAATATATGAGGGGACAGTACAAAGACCTTTCTAATGATCTTTTACTCTTAGACTTGTGACGGGGACAAGGGGGCATCCTCTACGTCTGGAGGAAAGAAGGTTTAGCCATAATCACAGACGCAGATTCTTTACTGTAAGAGCAGTGAGACTATGGAACTCTCTGCCGTATAATGTTGTAATGAGTGATTCCTTACTAAAATTTAAGAAGGGACTGGATGCCTTTCCTGAAAAGTATAATATTACAGGCTATATTCACTAGTTTCCTAGATACTGTGTTGATCCAGGGAGCTAGTCTGATTGCTGTATGTGGAGTCGGGAAGGAATTTTTTTCCCCAATGTGAAGCTTACTGTTTGCCACTTGGTTTTTTTTTTTGCCTTCCTCTGGATCAACATGTTAGGGCAGGTTAGGATAGGATATGGGTTGAACTAGATGGACTTAAAGTCTTCCTTCAACCTTAATAACTATGACTGATCATAAGAGCTTAAACTCTACAGGAGAGAGAGAAGACACCAGTGATCATAAGAGCTTATACTCTAGAGGAAAGAGAGGACCGCACTGACCATAAGAGCTTACACAGTACAGGAGAGAGAGAAGACCCCACTGACCATAAGAGCTTACACTGTACAGGAGGGAGAGAAGACCCCACTGACCATAAGAGCTTACACGCTACTGAAGAGAGAGAGGACCCCACTGACCATAAGAGCTTACACTCTACAGGAGAGTGAGAGGACCCTGCTCATCATAAGAACTTACACTCTAGAGGAGAGAGAGGTACCCCACTGACCATAAGAGTTTACTCTCTACAGGAGAGAGAGGACTCCGCTGACTATAAGAGCTTATACTCTACAGAAGCGAGAGAGGACCCCACTTACTATAAGAGCTTACAGTCTACAGGAGAGAGAGAGTACCCCACTGACTATAAGAGTTTACTCTCTACAGGAGAGAGAGGACTCCGCTGACTATAAGAGCTTACACTCTACAGGAGAGAGAGGACCCCACTGACCATAAGAGCTTACAGTCTACAGGAGAGAGAGAGGACCCCACTGACCATAAGAGTTTACACTCTACAGGAGAGAGAGAGGACTCCACTGATCATAAGAGCTTACTTTCTACAGGAGAGAGAGGACCCCACTGATCATAAGAGCTCACACTCTACAGGAGAGAGAGGACCCCACTTACTATAAGAGCTTACAGTCTACAGGAGAGAGAGGACCCCACTGACCATAAGAGCTTACACTCTACAGGAGCGAAAGACTTAGCCAATTACTCTGGAAATAAAAATACAACTCTGTTGTATAAACTGTTCTCTTCTGGGAACAGCTGATTTGTGATTGCCCTGGTAATGACCACCACTGTAAGGTGTGATAATTGGTAGATTTCACAGCTGCAGGGCTTTATGCAACCACTCAAAATTACATTGGTCCACTCTCTGTTGCCTCAGCAGTGTGGCTAATTATGCTGGGCAAGTTTTCTTTGCCAACCGTAATTTGAATCTTAACATATTTGAATTTGTAACAAATAGCAACATTGAAGTAGCAACACAATCAAAATTGCATAAAAATATGAACCTTTTGCTACAAATATTAAAATAATATTAGAAAAAATAATGCAATAAACAAAAAATCAATAAATTAATTAACAATGACAGGGTTACTGGATTCCCTGACCGACATGGAATAATCAACAGTGACAGAGAGTATAGAAAGCATATGACTTATACACCCTGATAAACATAAATACTAAAATAGTAATGTGAGTCTGTTAACCCTTTAACCCCCAAGGGTGGTTTGCACGTTATTGACCGGGCAAATTTTTACAATTCTGACCACTGTCTCTTTATGAGGCTATAACTCTGGAACGCTTCAACGTATCTTTGCGACTCTGAGACTGTTTTCTCGTGACATATTGTACTTCATGATAGTGGTAAAATTTCTTCGATATAACTTGCGTTTACTTATGAAAAAAATTGAAATATGGCGAAAATTTGGAAAATTTTGCAATATTCAAACTTTGAATTTTTATTACCTTAAAACAGAGAAATATCTCACACAAAATAGTTACTAAATAACATTTCCCACATGTCTACTTTACATCAGCACAATTTTGGAACCATAAGGGTTACAAGTTGACAAGCGATTTCTAATTTTTACAACAAATTGTACAAAACCATTTTTTTAGGGACCACCTCACAATTGAAATCACTTTGAGGGGTCTATATGGAAGAAAATACCCAAAAGTGACACCATTCTAAAAACTGCACCCCTCAAGGTACTCAAAACCACGTTTAAGAAGTTTATTAACCCTTCAGATGCTTCACTGGAGCTGAAGCAACTTGGAAGGAAAAAATGAACATTTAACTTTTTAGTCACAAAAATGATCATTTACAAACAATTTTTTTATTTTAACAAGGGTAAAAGGAGAAAATGGACAGGAAAAGTTGTTGTGCAATTTCTTCTGATTACGCCGATACCCCATATGTGGGGGAAAACCACTGTCTGGGCGCACGGCAGAGTTCGTAAGGGAAGGAGCGCCGTTTTACGTTTTCAAACCAAAATTGGATGGAATCGAGATTGGATGCCATGTCGCATTTGGATAGCCCCTGATGTGCCTAAACAGTGGGAACCCCCCACAAGTGACCCCATTTTAGAAACTAGACCCCCTAATGAACTTTCCCAAGGGTAACAAGACCTCAAAAGTTATTGTGCAATTTGGCCTGAGTACGCTGATACCCAATATGTGGGGGTAAACCACTGTTTGGGTGTATGGCAGAGTTCGGAAGGGAAGGAGCACAGTTTGACTTTTTCAAGGCAGAATTGGCTGGACGCCATGTCGAGTTTGGAGAGCCCATTATGTGCCTAAACAGTGGAAACACCCCACAAGTGACACCATTTTGGAAACTAGACCCCTAAGGAACTTATCTAGATCTGTTGTGAGCATGTTCAACCCTCAAGTGATTCACTAAAGTTTATAATGCTTGGGTGTGAAAAAAAAAAAAATTCCACAAAATGATTTTTTAGTCCCCAATTTTTGATTTTTCCCATGGAAATTGGACCCCAAAAGTTGTTGTCCAATTTGTCCTGAGTACGCTGATACCCCATATATGTGGGGGGGAAATACTGTTTGGGCGCACGTCCCGGCTCGGAAAGGAGGTAATGATGATTTGGAATGCAGACTTTGATGGGCGTCATGTTCAGTTTGCAGAGCCCAAAATGTGCCTAAGCAGTGAAAACCCCCACAAGTGACCCTATTTTGGAAACTAGACCCCTAAGGAACTTATCAAGATCTGTGTTGAGCACTTTAAACCCCCAAGTGCTTCACACAAGTTTATAATGCCCGGGCATGAAAATAAAAAATCCTATTTTTTCCCCACAAAGATGATCTTTTAGTCACCATATTTTATATTTTTCCAAGGGTAACAGGAGAAATCGGACCCCAAAAGTTGTTGTCCAATTTGTCTTGAGTAAGCTGATACCCCATATGTGGGAGAAAATTACTGTGTGGGCACATGTCGGGGCTCGGAATAGAAGTAGTGACGTTTCGTAATGCAGACTTTGATGGAATGGTCTGCGGGTGTCATGTCGCATTTGGAGAGCCCCTGATGTGCCTAAACAGTGGAAACCCCCCACAAGTGACCCCATTTTGGAAATTAGACCCTGAATGGAACTTATCTAGATGTGTGGTGAGCACTTTGAACCCCCAAGTACTTCACAGAAGTTTATAACGTAAAGCCATAAAAATAAAAAATCATATTTTTTTTCCACAAAAATGATATTTTTGCGCCCAATTTTTTATTTTTCCAAGCGTAACGGAAGAAATTGGACCCCAAGAGTTATTGTGCAATTTGTCCTGAGCACGCTGATACCCCATATGTGGGGGTAAACTACTGTTTGAGCGCATGGCAGAGCTCAGAAGGGAAGGAGCACCGTTTTACTTTTTCAACGTAGAATTGGTAGAATTGGCTGGAATTGAGATCAGTCTCCATGTCACGTTTGGAGAGCCCCTGATGTGCCTAAACAGTGGAAACCCCCCAATTCTAACTGCAACCTTAACCCCAACACACCCCTAACCCTAATCCCAACCCTGACCATAACCCTAACCACAAACCTAACCCTAACACACCCTAACCCTAATCCAAACCCTAACCCTAATCCTAACTTTAGCTCCAACCCTTTCCCTAAATTTAGCCCTAACCCTAACCCTAATGGGAAAATGGAAGTAAATACATTTTTTAAATTTTATTTTTCCCTAACTAAGGGGGTGATAAAGGGGGGTCTGATTTACTATTTATAGTGGGTTTTTATGTTTGACAGCTGTCACATGCTAAAAGACGCTTTTTATTGTAAAATATAGTTTTTGCATCACCATATTTTGAGAGCTATAATTTTTTCTTTTTTTGGCCCACAGAGTCATGTGAAGTCTTATTTTTCGTGGAAGACTTGACGTTTTTACTGGTACCATTTTCGGGCACATGACGTATTTTGATCAATTTTTATTACAATTTTTTGGAGGCAGAATGAACAAAACCCAGCAATTTATGAATTTCTTTTGGGGGGGGGGCGTTTCTACTATTCCGCGTGTGGTAAAATTGATAAGGAAGTTTTATTCTTCTGGTTAGTATGATTACAGCGATACCTCATTTATATAATTTTTTTATGTTTTGGCATCGCTTTATTCTGCGAGCTATAACTTTTTTATTTTTTTGCTGACGATGCTGTATAGTGGCTCGTTTTTTGCAGGACAAGATGACGTTTTCAGCGGTACCATATTTATATCTGTCCTTTTGATTGCGTGTTATTCCACTTTTTGTTCAGCAGTATGATGATAAATATTTTTTTTTGCCTTGTTTTTTTTTTTAAGGGTTCACTAAAGGGGTTAACTAGTGGGACAGTTTTATAGGGCGGGTCCATACAGATGCGGGGATACTAAATATGTGTACTTTTATTGTATTTTTTTATTTACATAAAGAAATTAATTTATTGAGGATTTTTTTTCGTATTATTTAGGATTTTTTTTTAACGCATGTTATTTTTATTTTTTTACTTTTATACTTTGTCCCAGGGTGGGACATCACTGTAAAGTGTCAGATCGGCGATCTGACAGGCAGTGCAGAAGGCTTTCTTAGTGCCTGCTCCCAGCAGGCACTGAGGAAGCCGCCTCTCTGCAGGACCCGGAAAGACCCCGCTGCAATCTTGGATCTGGGCTCCTGCAGGGAGGAGGCCCTTGGAACAGTGCAATCACATCGCGCTGCTCTGAGGGTCTCAGGGAAGCACGCAGGGAGCCCCCTCCCTGTACAATGCTTCCCTATACAGCCGGAAAGCTGCGATCATGTTTGTCCTGGCACATAGTGCCGGGTGTCAGCTGTGATAATCAGCTAACACCTGGCCGCGATCAGCTGCGCTCCCTCGGGAGCGCAGTGATCGCATATGACGTACTATACCGTCCTTGGGAATTAAGTCCCAGGGCACATGGACGGAATAGTACGTCAGATGGCAGAGAGGGGTTAATGATGTTCTTATGGACACTTATACTGGCACTTTATATTACCATTCTTGCAATTTTTGATTTTGATGGATTGGTATAGGTGTCCATATCACTATTTTACTATTTATGTTTATCAGGGTGTATAGGTCATATGCTCTCTATACTCTCTGTCACTGTTGATTGTTCCATGTCTGTCAGGGAATCCAGTACCCCTGTCGTTGTTATTTAATTTAATTTTTGTTTGTTTATTGTATTATTCTGTCTAATATTCTTTTAATATTTGTAATAAAAGTTTAATATTTTTATGCAATTCTGATTGTGTTGCTACTTCAATGTCGCTATTGGTTACATGTTATTGAATTTGAAGAGTATCTTTGTATTGTTATATGAGGACTAGTTTTGGTTTTGTGTTTATATTTGAATTTGTGTGAGATTGTGATTTCTTGAAATTTGACTCCACAGATCGATATTCTCATGGTGAACATGATGATTCCCAAATATAGTTACATCTCATAAGTATCTTAACTGTTTGGCATTGTGCCCCAATATATTCAATTTCTGCTGCTTCATCACTTTAGTGGGACCCCCATAGAATGTCATACATTAATGCTTTATCATATCGATTTATTAGTTGTTTATGGATCATAGAATCATAGCAAAACCGTTATTATGTCATAAACTATGCAAAAAAATCAATCATATATATTGCCCTAGGTCTAAACATTGCATGGTGCCCATCTCCTAGTCATAGCATGAGCATTCTCCATGCAGCGTATCTCTGGTTATTGTAATACAGATATTCTTGTTTTGCGCTGGAGTGCCGGACATTATTGCATTTTGCAATGTGTAACCCTTTGAACAAATGAGGTCTATTAGAGTGAAATAATCAGAATCATATTACCCATATATTGGTAATGAAAATAAGATTTTTCTTATCATTGTAAAATACAATCTTATACTGTATTTATACAAAGATATTCTAAAAAAAAAAAATCAGAAATATTTTACCTTCTTCTCCAGGATATAAGGTTTGTCCCTCTTGGTGTATAATCTGATGATGATGACATGACTTCTGATCTTGTAATTAACAGCAGCAAGAAGTTAGAAAATCTGTCAACCGAATAGAACAATGCAGCCGGTCATCCTCGCCCCTTACCTCCCTCCCTTTGTTTCCTGCTTTAAGTCTAATTTTTTGCATCAATATTGTCACTATTACAAGATAGAATAAAACTGAAAATGCTGCTCACGTCTATGGGTGAAGTGAACCTTGACACTAATATACTGTAAATAATATTCTCACAAATGTGGAACCCTAAATCTTAGGTACCCTTACTCACCCACCACAAGGTCCATTTTGCTTTGTGGCTTTCAGAACTGAATGTGTCAAACTGTTTGCAGCTAACTAAAAATTGAAAAAAGATACATTAAACCAAAGGTGATGACATAAGAGACAAAGAGAAATAAGTTGACTACAACCTGGGTGCTGCTCATTTGATGTGTTTGTGCAAACTAAGGCACAACATTAGAAAATAATAATAATAATAATAATAATCTTTATTTATATAGCGCCAACATATTCCGCAGCGCTTTACAGTTTAACAGTTTCAAAACACAAATCATAGGTAACAACGTTAACAATACAATAATTAAAGCAAAATAAGCCGACCCTGCTTGTGAGAGCTTACAATCTACAATGAGGTGGGGGAGATACAAAGTACAGGTGTGTATATACAATGGTGCATTTACAATGATGGTCCAGCCATCTTGAGGGAGTGAGGGATGGATGGAGATAGTGAATGGGCTACACACACACACTTAAACATAGAACGACTTTGGTTAGTGAATGTGATAGGCCACTCTGAACAAATGTGTTTTGAGGGAGCGCCTGAAATCATGCAAATTGTGGATAGTCCTAATTTCTTGGGGTAGAGCATTCCAGAGGATTGGCGCAGCGCGAGAGAAGTCTTGGAGTCGGGAGTGGGAGGTACGGATTAGTGCAGAGGTTAGTCGAAAGTCGTTTGCAGAGCGCAGCAGTCGGTTAGGCCGATAGATAGAAATGAGGGAGGAGATGTAGGGGGGTGCTGCACTGTGGAGAGCTTTGTGGGTGAGAACCAGTACTTTGAATTGGATCCTATAATGAATGGGCAGCCAGTGTAAGGACTGGCGAAGAGCGGACGCGTCCGAGTACCGATTAGCCAGATGGATGACCCTGGCTGCTGCATTAAGGATGGACTGGAGAGGGGATAGTCGAGTAATGGGGAGGCCAAGTAATAGAGCGTTGCAGTAGTCCAGGCGGGAGTGGATCAATGCTACAGTGAGGGTTTTTGTTGTTTCCATGGTGAGAAAAGGGCGGATTCTAGAGATGTTCTTTAGGTGTAGACGGCAAGAGCGGGCAAGAGATTGTATATGGGAGGTGAAGGAGAGATTGGTGTCAAACATAACACCCAGACAGCGAGCCTGCTGCCGGGGTGTTATTATGGTGCTGCCCACAGAGAGGGAAATGTCAGATTTAGGGAGGTTAGTAGACGGCAGGAGCAGAAGGAGTTCAGTCTTGGAGAGGTTAAGTTTCAGATAGAGAGCGGACATGATGTTGGAGACTGCGGACAGACAGTCGGTGGTGTTCTGTAGAACAGCGGGGATAAGGTCGGGGGATGACGTGTATAGTTGTGTGTCATCGGCATAAAGATGGTACTGAAAGCCAAATCTGCTGATGGTCTGTCCAATTGGGGCCGTGTAGAGAGAGAAGAGAAGGGGGCCAAGGACTGAGCCCTGGGGTACACCGACAGTGAGAGGAAGAGGAGATGACGTGGAGCCAGAGAACGAAACACTGAAGGAGCGGTCAGAAAGATAGGAGGAGAACCAGGAGAGAACAGTGTCCTTAATACCTAGTGACTGGACTGAAAAAGTAAGTTAATGTGTATGCAAAATGTAAATGCATATTAACACATGACCATTACACAGAAAAACAGGCACAAAAAAAACACAAATATCCAAAAATGAAATAAAAAATCTTTTTGCAAAAATGCATGAAGGTAGTAATAATAATAAGGGTATTTAGTAAACATAATTTTGATCAAAATAATGTACAAGCCATCCCGCCACGTCAAGGCAACCCTCTGTGGGACAGTCCTACTCTAATATTGAAAACCTTTCCACTTGTCAAGTGACTTAAATGTGAACAAGGGCAGAGGGACTGAACCCACCAGTTGAAGCTCCGGCCAGACAGGATGGATTTTCTCAACTCAGAAAACAGGGCGGTCACACCCTTATATGCACGGAATGCACTATGAACTACATAGAAAACTAGATCTGAACTGAAAAAGTAAGTTAATGTGTATGCAAAATGTAAATGCATATTAACACATGACCATTACACAGAAAAACAGGCACAAAAAAAAACACAAATATCCAAAAATGAAATAAAAAATCTTTTTGCAAAAATGCATGAAGGTAGTAATAATAATAAGGGTATTTAGTAAACATAATTTTGATCAAAATAATGTACAAGCCATCCCGCCACGTCAAGGCAACCCTCTGTGGGACAGTCCTACTCTAATATTTTCTATGTAGTTCATAGTGCATTCCGTGCATATAAGGGTGTGACCGCCCTGTTTTCTGAGTTGAGAAAATCCATCCTGTCTGGCCGGAGCTTCAACTGGTGGGTTCAGTCCCTCTGCCCTTGTTCACATTTAAGTCACTTGACAAGTGGAAAGGTTTTCAATATTAGAGTAGGACTGTCCCACAGAGGGTTGCCTTGACGTGGCGGGATGGCTTGTACATTATTTTGATCAAAATTATGTTTACTAAATACCCTTATTATTATTACTACCTTCATGCATTTTTGCAAAAAGATTTTTTATTTCATTTTTGGATATTTGTGTTTTTTTTGTGCCCCTTTTTTTTACCTAGTGACTGGAGCCTAGACAGTAGGAGACAGTGGTCAACAGTGTCGAAAGCTGCAGAAAGGTCGAGTAGAATGAGCAGAGAGTGGTCGCCGTTACGTTTTGCTGTAAGAAGGTCATTGGTCACTTTGATGAGTGCAGTTTCAGTCGAATGTAGGGGGCGGAAGCCGGACTGTGAAGGGTCTAGGAGGGAGTAAGTGGAGAGGTAACGGGTGAGGCGGGAGTAGACTAGGCGCTCCAAAAGTTTAGAGATGAAGGGGAGATTGGAGACCGGTCTGTAGTTGTTTGTGCAGGAAGGGTCAAGAGTGGGTTTCTTTAGTAATGGAGTAATGATGGAGTGTTTGAAGGAGGATGGGAAAATGCCAGAGGAGAGTGAGAGATTAAAGATTGTAGTTAGGTGAGTTGTGACAACTGGAGAGAGAGACTGGAGGAGATGTGAGAGGATGGGGTCGGTAGTGCATGTAGTCGGACGAGAGGAAGAGAGGAGTCTGGAGACTTCTTCTTCTGTGATGGGATCAAATGTGGAAAGTGAGCCAGGGGAAATGCAGGGTGGGATGGGAGTCACAGCACTTGGTGGTTGAGAGCAGATTTCCTGACGGATAGTATCTATTTTTTCTATAAAGTGGGAGGCCAGGTCCAGGGGCGTAACTAGGAACGGCAGGGCCCCACAGCAAACTTCACAATGGGGCCCCCCCGCCCCCGCACGCGCGTTGCCAATCCCGGTCTACCCAAGTTGTGTTAAGAAAGATACCTTTATTATCCAAAATTAGAGGTTTTTGGACTAATGATAGTGAAATAACAGAAAGGAACCAACTCCCAGGAAGCAACTGAGGTAGTGACAAAGGTAGGCTTTCTCCAGAGTAAATGTGTGAAGAAACTTGTAATCCAGCCTGCAAATTGCTTTCAAAACAGATGATTTATTCAGTAGAACAACAGTCCAGTATACAGAATAATCTAAAATTGTTCTGTATACCGTACTTTTGTTCTACTGAATAAATCATCAATTTTGAAAGCAATTTATGGGCTAGATTACAAATTTCTTCTTCACCAGAATAATGCAACATAATTACCTTATTCAGCAGTTTCCTGGGGCCCTAGGCCCCTGATGGGGCCTGCAGTTTTCTTTGGACCTAGGCCCCTGATGGGGCCTGCAGTTTTCTTTGGACCTAGGCCCCTAATGGGGCCTGCAGTTTTCTTTGGACCTAGGCCCCTAATGGGGCCTGCTGCTTCCTTTGGACCTAGGCCCCTAATGGGGCCTGCTGTTTCCTAGGGCCCCATTAGGGGCCTGCTGCTTCCTGGGGCCTCTAATGTGGCCCGCTGTTTCCTGGGCCTGAGGCCCCTGATACACTCACACCTCCCCCCTCCACTCTCCCCCCTCTCCTCAAGTGCCGGGACGGGAAGCTGCGGCTGCCGCGTCCCTGTAAAAGAGAGTCAGACTCAGCAAGCATACTTACCAATCTGCCAATCCTCAGGTGACTGCGTCCTCCAGCTCTTCTGCTCCGCGCGCCGCTCTGTCCTCCACGCTCCGACGTCCACCACGCCAGCCTTGCATGTGACGTGAGAGCGCGCGCACGCCCCCACGTCACATGACGCGGAAGTGCCGGACTGCTCGGGGCCCGTCCCACCTCCTCTCATAGCGGCGCCGGAGGGCCCCATATCAGACTCACACCACCGGCAGCTTGCATGGGCGTACCCAGGATCAAAACTAGGGGGGGCAAGCCAATGTCGCATTTTATACAGGTTACATCATATACACTGTACATTATCCTGCATATTAGGTATGGAGCATTAGAACTGTTGTATATTGTATAATACAGCAGTGTATGCGACACTACGCTGTATATACCATATATTATACATGGCACACTCACCTCTATACAAAGAATAAGAGGCATTATAACCTGTATATGAAAAGTATAATACAGCAGTGTATATACACTCTATATACCGCACATGATGTGTATGACCCTGTATACACCATATACTACACTCTATATACCGCACACGATGTGTATGACCCTGTATACACCATATACTACACTCTATATACCGCACACGATGTGTATGACCCTGTATACACCATATACTACACTCTATATACCGCACACGATGTGTATGATCCTGTATACACCATATACTACACTCTATATACCGCACACGATGTGTATGACCCTGTATACACCATATACTACACTCTTATTTTGAAGTAAAAAAAAACAAAACAGGAACAAATACAATACTTAAAATAAAGAACAAGTAAAGTTAAAAATCAACAAACTTACTGGTATTTCAATGGGAACTACGGGCCTGCTTTTGGCTAATGAGATGGTCAATGTTCGGTTCCATATTTGTCACAAGTGAAGCAATTTTTCTCTTTCTTGATATCATTATTTCCTAGGGATTCCAAATTGCTATTAGTAAAATACCAATATATATACAGCGCTACAAAAACAATATATCAGCAATAAAACTGCCCACACAGAGACATACAGCCTGCACTGGCCACCACTGCAGCCTTGCCAATCCATATAATTTCATCCTCATCAGTGCACATATTGGCGCAACTCCATTTTTCTGCCCCATATGATCCCCCCATCCTGCCCCATCTGTCTCCATCATATCCATCCTGCCCCCAGTGTCTCCAGTCATGCCCCCAGTGTCTCCAGTCATGCCCCGTGTCTCCAGTCATGCCCCGTATCTCCATTCTGCCCCCTGTGTCTCGCATTCTGCCCCGTGTCCGGCATTCTGCCCTGTGTCCAGCATTCTGCCCCGTGTCCAGCATTCTGCCCCCATGTCCAGCATTCTGCCCCGTGTCAGCATTCTGCCCCCGTGTCCAGCATTCTGCCATCGTGTCCAGCATTCTGCCACTGTGTCCAGCATTCTGCCCCCAGTGTCCAGCATTCTGCCCTCTGTGTCCAGCATTCTGCCCCCCGTGTCCAGCATTCTGCCCCAAAGTCCAGCACTCTGCCCCCCATGTCCAGCATTCTGCCCCCCGTGTCCAGCATTCTGCCCCCCGTTTCCAGCATTCTGCCCCAAAGTCCAGCACTCTGCCCCCCGTGTCCAGCATTCTGCCCCAAAGTCCAGCACTCTGCCCCCATGTCCAGCATTCTGCCCCCCGTGTCCAGCATTCTGCCCCCCGTTTCCAGCATTCTGCCCCAAAGTCCAGCACTCTTGCCCCCCGTGTCCAGCATTCTGCCCCCCGTGTCCAGCATTCTGCCCCCCGTGTCCAGCATTCTGCCCCAAAGTCCAGCACTCTGCCCCCCATGTCCCGCACATTCTGCCCCCCTGTATCCAGCATTCTGTCGCCCCCCATGTCCAGCATTCTGCCCCCCGTGTCCAGCATTCTGCCCCCGTGTCAGCATTCTGTCCCCCGTGTCCAGCATTCTGTCCCCCGTGTCCAGCATTCTGCCCCTGTGTCCAGCATCTGTCCCAATGTCCAGCATTTCTGCCCCCATGTCCAGCATTCTGCCCCCCCGTGTCCAGCATTCTGCCTCCCGTGTCCAGCATTCTGTCCCAATGTCCAGCATTCTGTCCTCCCCCGTGTCCAGCATTCTGTCCCCCCGTGTCCAGCATTCTGTCCCCATGTCCAGCATTCTGCCCCCCGTGTCCAGCATTCTGCCCCCCGTGTCCAGCATTCTGCCCCTCGTGTCCAGCATTCTGCCCCCCGTGTCCAGCATTCTGCCCCCGTGTCCAGCATTCTGCCCCCCCGTGTCCAGCATTCTGCCCCCCGTGTCCAGCATTCTCCCCATGTCCAGCATTCTGCCCCCCGTGTCCAGCATTCTGCCCCCCGTGTCCAGCATTCTGCCCCCCGTGTCCAGCATTCTGTCCCAATGTCCAGCATTCTGCCCCCCGTGTCCAGCATTCTGCCCCCCGTGTCCAGCATTCTGCCCCCCGTGTCCAGCATTCTGCCCCCCGTGTCCAGCATTCTGCCCATGTCCAGCTTCTGCCCCCCGTGTCCAGCATTCTGCCCCTGTCCAGCATTCTGCCCGTGTCCAGCATTCTGCCCCCGTGTCAGCATTCTGCCCCTCGTGCCGAGCATTCTGCCCCCCGTGTCCAGCATTCTGCCCCCGGTCCAGCATTCCCCTTGTCCAGCATTCTGCCCCGTGTCCAGCATTCTGCCCCGTGTCCAGCATTCTGCCCCCCGTGTCCAGCATTCTCCCGTGCCAGCATTCTGCCCCGTGTCAGCATCTCCCGTCCAGCTTCGCCCCGTCCAGCATTCTGCCCCTGTCCAGCATTCTCCCTGTCCAGCATTCTGCCCCCGTGTCCAGCATTCTGCCCCCTTTGTCCAGCATTCTGCCCGTGTCCAGCATTTGCCCCCTGTCCAGCATTCTGCCCCGTGTCCAGCATTCTGCCCCGTGTCCAGCATTCTGCCCTGTCCGCATTCTGCCCCCCGTGTCCAGCATTCTCCTGTCCAGCACTGCCCTGTCCAGCATTCTGCCCCTGTCCAGCACTGCCCCCTGTCCAGCATTCTGCCCCTGCCAGCATTTGCCCGTCCGCATTCTGCCCTGTCACATTCTGCCCCCGGTCCAGCATTCTCCCGGTCCAGATTCTGCCCCCCGTGTCCAGCATTCTGCCCCGTGTCCAGCATTCTGCCTGTCCGCATCTGCCCCCATGTCCAGCATTCTGCCCCCGTGTCCAGCATTCTGCCCCCGTGTCGCATTCTGCCCTGTCCAGCATTCTGCCCCCGTGTCCAGCATTCTGCCCCCCGTGTCCAGCATTCTGCCCCTGTCCAGCTTCTGCCCCCCGTGTCCACATTCTGCCCATGTCCAGCATTCGCAGCTCCCCCGTGCCAGCTTCTGCCCCCCCGTGTCCAGCATTCTGCCCGTGTCCAGCATTCTGCCCCATTGCCCAGCATCTCCTCCCCTGCCAGCATCTGCCCCGTGTCCAGATTCTGCCCCGTCCAGCATCTGCCCCCTGTCCAGCATTCTGCCCCCCGTGTCAGCATTCTGCCCCCGTGTCCGCATTCGCCCCTGTCCAGCATTCTCCCGTGTCAGATTCTGCCCCGTGTCCAGATTCTCCCGTGCCAGCATTCTGCCCGTCCAGCATCGCCCCCATGTCCAGCTTCTGCCCCTGTCCACATTCTGCCCCGTGTCCAGCATCTGCCCCCGTGTCCACATTGCCCCCGTGTCAGATCTGCCCGGTCCATTTGCCCCTGTCAGCATTGCCCTTCACATTCTGCCCATGTCCGCATTCGCCCCCTGTCCAGCATTCTGCCCCGTCAGCATTCTGCCCCGTGTCCAGCATTCTGCCTGTCCAGCATCTGCCCGGTCCAGCATTCTGCCCGTGTCCAGCATTCTCCCATGTCCAGCATTCTGCCCCCCGTGTCCAGCATTCTGCCCGTGCGCATTTGCCCCTGTCCAGCATTCTGCCCATGTCCAGCATTCTGCCCCCTTCCAGCATTTGCCCCTGTCCACATTCTCCCCTGTCCAGCATTTCCCCCCGTGTCCAGCATCTGCCCCCGGTCCAGCATTTGCCCTGTCCCTCTGCCCATGTCCAGCATTCTGCCCCTGTCAGCTCTGCCCCCTGTCCAGCATTCGCCCCCTGTATCCCCTGCCCCCCGTGTCCAGCATTCTGCCCCCCTGTCCAGCATTCTGCCCCCGTGTCCAGCATTCTCCCCCGTTCCAGCATTCTCGTCCCCCCGTGTCCAGCATTCTGCCCCCGTGTCCGCATTCTGTCCCAATGTCCAGCTTCTGCCCCCGTGTCCAGCATTCTGCCCCCTGTCCAGCATTCTGCCCCTGTCCAGCATTCTGCCCCCTGTCCGCATTCTGCCCCGTTCCAGCATTCTGCCCCCCTGTCCAGCATTCTGTCCCAATGTCCAGCATTCTGCCCCCCGTGTCCAGCATTCTGCCCCCCTGTCCAGCATTCTGCCCCCCATGTCCAGCATTCTGCCCCCCTGTCCAGCATTCTGCCCCCCGTGTCCAGCATTCTGCCCCCCGTGTCCAGCAATTCTGCCCCCCGTGTCCAGCATTCTGCCCCCATGTCCAGCATTCTGCCCCCCGTGTCCAGCATTCTCTCCGTGTCCAGAATCGTGTCCCCCCGTGTCCAGCATTCTGCCCCCCGTGTCCAGCATTCTGCCCCCCATGTCCAGCATTCTGCCCCCCCCGTGTCCAGCATTCTGCCCCCCCGTGTCCGGCATTCTGCCCCCCGTGTCCAGCATTCTCCCCGTGTCCAGAATTCTGTCCCCCGTGTCCAGCATTCTGCCCCCCCGTGTCCAGCATTCTGTCCCAATGTCCAGCATTCTGCCCCCATGTCCAGCATTCTGTCCCAATGTCCAGCATTCTGCCCCCGTGTCCAGCATTCTGCCCCCCCGTGTCCAGCATTCTGCCCTCCGTGTCCAGAATTCTACCCCCCATGTCCAACATTCTGCCCCCCCGTGTCCAGCATTCTGCCCCCCGTGTCCAGCATTATGCCCCCCGTGTCCAGCATTCTGCCCCCCCGTGTCCAGCATTCTGCCCCAAAGTCCAGCATTCTGCCCCCCGTGTCCAGCATTCTGCCCCCCCGTGTCCAGCATTCTGCCCCCAGTGTCCAGAATTCTGCCCCCCATGTCCAGCATTCTGCCCCCCCGTGTCCAGCATTCTGCCCCCAGTGTCCAGCATTCTGCCCCCCATGTCCAGCATTCTGCCCTCCGTGTCCAGCATTCTGCCCCCAGTGTCCAGCATTCTGCCCCCCCGTGTCCAGCATTCTGCCCCCCGTGTCCAGCATTCTGCCCCCCCGTGTCCAGCATTCTGTCCCAATGTCCAGCATTCTGCCCCCATGTCCAGCATTCTGTCCCAATGTCCAGCATTCTGCCCCCCCGTGTCCAGCATTCTGCCCCCCGTGTCCAGCATTCTGTCTCCCCGTGTCCAGCATTCTGCCCCCCGTGTCCAGCATTCTGTCCCAATGTCCAGCATTCTGCCTCGTGTCCAGCATTATGCCCCCCCGTGTCCAGCATTCTGCCCCCCGTGTCCAGCATTCTGCCCCCCCGTGTCCAGCATTCTGCCCCCCCCGTGTCCAGCATTCTGTCCCAATGTCCAGCATTATGCCCCCCCGTGTCCAGCATTCTGCCCTCCATGTCCAGCATTCTGCCCCCAGTGTCCAGCATTGTGCCCCCCCGTGTCCAGCATTCTGCCCCCCGTGTCCAGCATTCTGTCCCAATGTCCAGCATTCTGCCCCCATGTCCAGCATTCTGTCCCAATGTCCAGCATTCTGCCCCCCCGTGTCCAGCATTCTGCCCCCGTGTCCAGCATTCTGTCCCCCCGTGTCCAGCATTCTGCCCCCCGTGTCCAGCATTCTGTCCCAATGTCCAGCATTCTGCCTCGTGTCCAGCATTATGCCCCCCCGTGTCCAGCATTCTGCCCCCCGTGTCCAGCATTCTGCCCCCCCCGTGTCCAGCATTCTGCCCCCCCGTGTCCAGCATTCTGTCCCAATGTCCAGCATTATGCCCCCCGTGTCCAGCATTCTGCCCCCCCATGTCCAGCATTCTGCCCCCTCCCGTGTCCAGCATTCTGCCCCCATGTCTCACAGTCTGCCCCGGGCCCCCAGGATCGCCGCTCTCAATAAAAAAAAACAAAAAAAACAAGTTCTTCTTACCTGGCCGCGCTCCTGCGGTGAAACTCCCTCCATGCAGCTGAAGCGCGCACTCGCTGGCGACTGACAGTATATATAGCATATATTTATACAGTATATATAGCTATATATCTATATCTATCTATATCTATATCATCTTCTCACCTGTGTCTTGCCTCTCTCTTGTGTTTTCTGTCTTCTTTCATCTTTTCTCTCTCCCACTCTTGTTTTTCTTTCTTTTTTGCCTCCTTCTCCCTGCTTGTCTGTGGCTCCACCCCCGACATTTAGCCCCGCCCCCCATGGCTCTCCACAGTCTGAGAGCTGTGACGCTGCTGGAGGGGAGGGACCGATGCTCTGCTGCTGACTACAGGTGCGGGGGGAGGGGCGGTGAGTGGTGTCACAGTGTGTGTGACTGCGCCCCTGCTACACTGCAGCCGGCAACTCTCTCAGAGTACAGTACGCTCATGGCAGCTTGCGGAACTACCGTGGTGGTAGGTGAAATAGCTGCAGCAGGGACGGGCCCCCTTCTAGCCCGGGCCCTGTGGCAGCTGCTTCCCCTGCTTCCACGATAGTTCCGCCCCTGGCCAGGTCGTCAGCACAAATGTCTGTGATAGGGGCTTGTGCTTTTGGCCTGAGGAGGGAGTGAAAAGTGTCAAAAAGTTTCTTGGGGTTGTTGGCTAGTGAGGAGATCAGTTTGGTGAAGTAGGTCTGTTTGGCGAGGTGAAGGGCAGCATTATAAGTTCTGAACATGAATTTAAAGTGGATGAAGTCTTCTGGTGTGCGGGTTTTTCTCCAGAGGCGTTCAGCACTCCTAGAGCATCGCTGAAGAAGTCGAGTTTGCAATGTGAGCCAGGGCTGTTTTACTGTGTGTTTGGAGGTTCTGAGGGTGAGCGGTGCTACTTGGTCAAGGGTGCTTTTAAGAATGTCATTGTAGTGATGAACAGCCAGATCAGGACAGGAAAAAGAGGAGATTGTGGACAGCGATGAGTGTAGGGAGTCTGAAAGTGTCTGAGGGTTAATGGCTTGTAGATTTCTGAATGTGTGGTAGGTAGGAGTGCGCTGGGGTGGTGGAGGATTTGTGAGCGTGAAGGAGAGAATGTTGTGGTCAGAGAGTGGAAGCGGTGAGTTATTTAGGTGGGAGATTGAACAGAGGCGGACAAAGACCAGGTCAAGGGTGTTGCCATCCTTGTGTGTCTCAGAGGTTGAAAGCTGTGAGAGGCCTAGAGAAGTGGTTAGTGATAGAAGCTGAGATGCAGATGTGGAAGTAGGGCTGTTAATGGGGATGTTGAAGTCTCCAAGGATAAGGGTTGGTAGTTCTGAGGACATGAAGTGCGGCAGCCAGGCTGAGAAGTGGTCAAGGAACTGGGTGGGTGAGCCTGGGGGCCGATATATGACCGCTACTCTGAGGGAGAGGGGATGGAAGAGCCTGATGGTGTGGACTTCAAAAGAAGGGAATGAGAGTGATGGAATTGGGGGGATGACCTGGAAAGTGCATTGTGGGGACAGGAGTATGCCAACTCCACCACCATGTCTGTTTGTGGGTCTCGGGGAATGGGAGAACTGTAAACCACCATAGGAAATGGCAGCAGGGGAGACAGTGTCAGAATCCTGAATCCAGGTTTCAGTGAGGGCCAACAGATGAAGAGAGTGGTTCAGAAAGTAGTTGTGCAGGAAGGATAGCTTGTTGCATGCAGACCGTGGATTCCAGAGGGCACAATTGAAAGAAGGAGATGAGGGAGTGCAAGTAATATTAATAAGATTATTATGGTTTCGGTATGAGGTAGGGTAGGGATTGAGGTTGGGGGATGGTGGACCAGGGTTGGGGGAGATGTCCCCTGAAATCAGTAGGAGTAGGAAGATAAAGAGCAGGTAGTTGTTGGAATTGTAAGTAGGTTTTTTCTGTGATGTGTTTGGGCAAGATGGGCTGAGGTTTTTCAGGAAGGTGAGGAGTGCATGGGAGCTGTACATGGGAGAGGGAAGGATAGAGGGGCTGATGTGTATGAGTCATGATGGAGGGGGGATGGGGCGGTGAATGTGGGTGGCAAGGGAACACAGGAGGAAATAGATAAAGTACATAATGAAAAATAAGGCAAAGTGTGGGGTACCTGATTCCAGCCCTGATTAACTGCCATGAATAACTGCCGTTTTCAAGATGCTTTTCTTCTGTGATGCTTAACTTCTGGGATGCATGCGCCCCCACAATGCATGCGCCCCTTAGACTACTTCTAAATATATAGTCCACACTACAGGGTCAGGAAAGTGGGATTGTGGGAGCTGCTTTGGGATAATTTGCCAGCTGGGGCCAGCACACCAGGGGGTGGTTAGATCATCAAAGGCACTAGACCTGGCAACATCTATATGTTATAGCACTTTCCACCTGATAGCATCTACAGAGGCTCCAGTCACAGGAATACACAGCAGTAAGTATTAAGCACAGTGCAAAAAATGACTTATACTAAAGTTTTACCAGGCACATTAAACTATGTTGCAAAATGGTACAGCAGTGGTTGGCAGCAATCAGAAGTATGGAGTGCATACTATTGCTATATATTTCCACATGCAAGACAGAAGGGGCTTGTGTCATTCAGCTGCTTGCTGACAATGAATGGAGTGCATACATGCAGAGAGGATCAATTCAGAGGATGAATGATTTGGTTACCATTGCTATATATTTCCACATGCAAGACAGAAGGGGCTTGTGTCATTCAGCTGCTTGCTGACAATGAATGGAGTGCATACATGCAGAGAGGATCAATTCAGGGATGAATGATTTGGTTACCATTGCTATATATTTCCACATGCAAGACAGAAGGGGCTTGTGTCATTCAGCTGCTTGCTGACAATGAATGGAGTGCATACATGCAGAGAGGATCAATTCAGAGGATGAATGATTTGGTTACCATTGCTATTTATTTCCACATGCAAGACAGAAGGGGCTTGTGTCATTCAGCTGCTTGCTGACAATGAATGGAGTGCATACATGCAGAGAGGATCAATTCAGGATGAATGATTGGTTACATTGCTATATATTCCAATGCAAGACAGAAGGCTTGTGTATTCACTGCTTGCTGACAATGAATGGAGTGCATACATGCAGAGTCAATTCAGGATGAATGATTGGTTACCATGCTATTATTCCACATCAAGACAGAAGGGGCTTGTGTCATTCAGCTGCTTGCTGACAATGAATGGAGTGCATACATGCAGAGAGGATCAATTCAGAGGATGAATGATTTGGTTACCTGTGTGAAGAGAGAAGATGAATGTTAATTCTTTGCCATGAATAACTGCCGTTTTCAAGATGCTTTTCTTCTGTGATGCTTAACTTCTGGGATGCATGCGCCCCCACAATCACAATACCAAAAAACGATTTATTACGTTTCTTCTCGAAGAACCTGAGAAAAAGAATGTTCCACCCTCAAAACGCTTAGATTAAAAATAAAGATTATTAGAAAAGGTGTATTGAGTGGCTTCTGTGTTCCTGCAATTGTCTGCATAAATACAGCTGGTGACTTGATTTCCAAATGGCAACCAAAAAATCACAAAGGATTGGTGGTGAACATGCTGCCACTGAGTAATAGGAGAACTTTGTCCATGATGAAACTTAATAAACCTTTATTCTGGACTATATGTTTCGAGAGTAGAACATTTTCTTCCTCAGGCCTATGCCGCACCTGATGAAGAGAAAGTTTTGCTGTCATCGCACAAGTTGCGTGTTTAAATTGGACATGAGGAAGAAAATGTTTTACTCTCAAAATGGTAAATTAAAAATAAAGATTATTTTTACATCGATGAAGGAGCTCTCCTAATCCTTATTGGCAGCGTATCCAGCACGGGTTTCATTACAGGAATAGTTCTTGCAGGGGCGGACACAGACTGTAGTGGGCCCCTGTGCAAGAAATTTTTCGGGCCACCCCCCCCGCACTTTATAGGGCAACAAAGTTATGTAATCATATAGATTGTAATATTTATTTAGAACGCAACTATCAAATCTAAATAGTAAAGTTGTTTAATATGATCATAAAAACTAATAGGGAGATAGATGATACCTACCTGCCCGTTCTACCTACCACTTGCATAGGTCAGTCACAAACCTCAGTGGGCCCCTTTAACACAGACCACGATTCATGACGCACAGATACAGCAGAGAAATATGGGTATAGTACAATGCCAAATACTTCACTTCTTCCATTACATGAGTGATATCTATTGTAAATTCTACAATAGCTCAAAAACCGCCAAATCCTCACAGCGCACAGAACAGAC
>JARQOD010008840.1:0-33898 GCA_033576555.1 Oophaga sylvatica
GATCCTCACATCTGCCGCCTCCTTCTGTGTTCTCAGCTCTCAGCCTCATGTATAATTCACACCCTGTCCCTGGTGTCAGGTGACATCTTGTGTGCAAGGAGATGTCTGTGCCCACCGGGCGAGCGTCGTTACCTAGTGATCGCCCGCCAGACTGTCACATACCCTGGTTTATAGCGAGCCGCCCCTGGTGCACGGGAGTGTCTCATCCCCCCCGCCCCTGGTGCACGGGAGCGTCTCATCCCCGCCCGCCCCTGATGCACGGGGAGCGTCTCATCCCCCCGCCCCTGGTGCACGGGAGCGTCTCATCCCCCCCGCCCCTGATGCACGGGGAGCGTCCATCCTTTCCCCCCGCCCCTGGTGCACGGGAGCGTCTCATCCCCCCGCCCCTGGTGCGACGGGATGCCGAGGTCTCATCCCCCCCCGCACGGCCTATGCCCCTGTGCACGGGAGCGTCTCATCCCCCCCCGCCCCTGGTGCACGGGAGCGTCTCATCCCCCCCCCCTGGTGCACGGGAAGCAGCTCATCCCCCGCCCCTGGTGCACGGGAGTCTCATCCCCCCCGCCCCTGGTGCACGGGAGCGTCTCATCCCCCGCCCCTGATGCACGGGGAGCGGCTCATCCCCCCGGCCCTGATGCACGGGGAGCGTCTCATCCCCCCCGCCCCTGATGCACGGGGAGCGTCTCATCCCCCCCCCTGTGCACGGGAGCAGCTCATCCCCGCCCCTGGTGCACGGGAGCGCTCATCCCCCCCGCCCCTGGTGCACGGGAGCGTCTATCCCCCCCTGATCACGGACCCATCCCCCCGCCCCTGGTGCACGGGAGCGCTCATCCCCCCCGCCCCTGTGCACGGGAGCGTCTCATCCCCCCCGCCCCTGTGCACGGGAGCGTCTCATCCCCCCCCCTGTGCACGGAGCATCCCCCCCTGGTGCACGGGAGCGTCTCATCCCCCCGCCCCTGGTGCACGGGAGCGCTCATCCCCCCCGCCCTGTGCACGGAGCGTCTCATCCCCCGCCCCTGGCACGGACTCTCATCCCCCGCATGCACGGGAGCGTCTCATCCCCCTGACGCCCCCCCCCCTGTGCACGGGGAGCGTCTCATCCCCCCCCCTGTGCACGGAGGTCTATCCCCGCCCCTGGTGCACGGGAGCGTCTCATCCCCCCCGCCCCTGATGCACGGGGAGCGTCTCATCCCCCCCGCCCCTGATGCACGGGGAGCTGTCTCATCCCCCCCCGCCCCTGGTGCACGGGGAGCGTCTCATCCCCCCGCCCCTGGTGCACGGGGAGGTCTCATCCCCCCCGCCCCTGATGCACGGGGAGCGTCTCATCCCCCGCCCCTGATGCACGGGGAGCGCTCATCCCCCCGCCCCTGATGCACGGGGAGCGGCTCATCCCGCCCCTGATGCACGGGAGCGGCTCATCCCCCCGCCCTGATGCACGGGGAGCGCTCATCCCCCGCCCCTGATGCACGGGGAGCGCTCATCCCCCGCCCCTGATGCACGGGGAGCGCTCATCCCCCCGCCCCTGTGCACGGGAGCGCTCATCCCCCCCGCCCCTGATGCACGGGAGCGTCTCATCCCCCCGCCCCTGATGCACGGGGAGCGGCTCATCCCCCGCCCCTGATGCACGGGGAGCGGCTCATCCCCCGCCCCTGATGCACGGGGAGCGCTCATCCCCCGCCCCTGATGCACGGGGAGCGTCTCATCCCCCGCCCCTGATGCACGGGGAGCGGCTCATCCCCCCGCCCTGATGCACGGGAAGCAGCTCATCCCCCCGCCCCTGGTGCACGGAGCGTCTCATCCCCCCCGCCCCTGTGCACGGGAGCGTCTCATCCCCCGCCCCTGATGCACGGGGAGCGTCTCATCCCCCCGCCCCTGATGCACGGGAGCGTCTCATCCCCCCCCGCCCCTGATGCACGGGGAGCGTCTCATCCCTCCGCCCCTGATGCACGGGAGCGTCTCATCCCCCGCCCCTGATGCACGGGGAGCGTCTCATCCCCCTCCCCTCCCCCCCCTGGTGCACGGGAGCGCTCATCCCCCCCGCCCTGGTGCACGGGAGCGTCTCGCATCCCCCCCGCCCCTGGTGCACGGGGAGCGCTCATCCCCCGCCCCTGATGCACGGGGAGCGCTCATCCCCCCCGCCCCTGATGCACGGGGAGCGTCTCATCCCGCCCCTGATGCACGGGAGCGTCATCCCCCCGCCCCTGATGCACGGGAGCGTCTCATCCCCCCGCCTGATGCACGGGAGCGTCTCATCCCCCCCCCTGGTGCACGGGAGCGTCTCATCCCCCCCGCCCTGTGCACGGGAGCGCTCATCCCCCCCGCCCCTGGTGCACGGGGAGCGGCTCATCCCCCCCGCCCCTGATGCACGGGGAGCGGCTCATCCCCGCCCCTGTGCACGGGGAGCGGCTCATCCCCCCGCCCCTGATGCACGGGGAGCGGCTCATCCCCCCGCCCCTGATGCACGGGAGCGGCTCATCCCCGCCCCTGATGCACGGGGAGCGGCTCATCCCCGCCCCTGATGCACGGGGAGCGTCTCATCCCCGCCCCTGATGCACGGGGAGCGCTCATCCCCGCCCCTGATGCACGGGGAGCGTCTCATCCCCCCCGCCCCTCTGATGCACGGGAGCGGCTCATCCCCCCGCCCTGGTGCACGGGGAGCGGCTCATCCGCAGCCCCTGGTGCACGGGGAGCGGCTCTTCCCCCCGCCCCTGGATGCACGGGGAGCGTCTCATCCCCCCGCCCTGATGCACGGGAGCGGTTCATCCCGCCCCCTGATGCACGGGGAGCGGCTCATCCTCCGCCCTGATGCACGGGGAGCGGCTCATCCCCGCCTGATGCACGGGGAGCGCTCATCCCTGCCCTGATGCACGGAGCGTCATACCCGCACCTTCTAATGCACTGGGACGCTCATCCCCGCCCCGATCACGGCGGTCTCATACACGCCCTAGCATCGGGAGCGCTATCCTCAGCATCCAGCTTAAGCGAGGGAGCGGCTCATTCCCCCTAGCCATATGCTCGAGGAGACGCTCATCCCCCGCCTCACTATGCACGGGAGCGGTCTCCCGCCCTGATGCACGGGGAGCGGTCATCCCACGCCCCTGATGCACGGGGAAGGCTCATCCATCCCACCGATGCAGGGGAGGCTCATCCCCCCCGCCCTCTGATGCTCGAGGAGGCTCATCCACGCCCCACCTTCTAATGCTCGAGGAGCGGCCTCCTCGCCTGCCACCTTCAATGCTCGAGGAGCGGCTCATCCCCCGCTCCACTTCTAAAGCTCAGGGGGCGCTCATCCCCGCTACACCTTCTAATGCCGGGAGCGGCTCATCCCCCTCCACCTTTAGCTCGGGAGCGGCTCATCCCCCGCTAGCACATCGGCTCATCCCCCGCCTGATGCACGGAGCGGCTCATCCCCGCCCTGATGCACGGGAGCGCTCATCCCCCGCCCCACCTTCTAATGTCGAGAGCGGCTCATCCCGCCCCACCTTCTAATGCTCGAGGAGCGTTGTCCCCTGCCCCTGAGCCGGGGAGCGGTCTTGTCCCCTGCCCTGATGGTGGGAGCTGCTCATCCCCACCCTGTGCAGGGAGGGTCATCATCCCTGCCCCTGATGCAACGGGGAGCGGCTCATCGCCCCCTCTATGCCCGACCTCAGTTCTGACCTCTTCTCTAGTATTACAAGTACAATGCGCAGGAATGGTTACGTGGACGGCGGCGGAGCTTCTCAGGAGCACATGGCCTTATTGAATGCTGAGACTTAAGGTAATGGGAGGGCCTCCGATGCTGCGCTTGTTGGGTCAGTAATGCCGGCCCTGCTGCCATGGCGAGGGTAGGGGATGTCAATCGCACTGGTGTGCTGTTATCACCTGTTCTTAGCGTAAATAAAATGGGGAAAATTCTGGCACAACTACCCAGTAGGATAAAGGATTCTTTATTCAAATGTGGTTAAAACATTATATAGGCGAGGCCTCGATCTGACGCGTTTCAGGGTATACACGCCCTTAGTCATAGGCTGAGGCATAAATGTAACAATCCAAGGTATATAGCGAGGCCTCAATCTGACGCGTTTCAGAGGTATACACGCCCTTAGTCATAGGCTGAGGCATAAATGTAACAATCCAAGGTATATAGCGAGGCCTCGATCTGACGCGTTTCAGGTGTATACACGCCCTTAGTCATAGGCTGAGGCATAAATGTAACAATCCAAGGTATATAGCGAGGCCTCGTACTGACGCGTTTCAGGTGTATACACGCCCCTAGTCATAGGCTGAGGCATAAATGTAACAATCCAAGGTATATAGCGAGGCCTCGTACTGACGCGTTTCAGGTGTATACACGCCCCTAGTCATAGGCTGAGGCATAAATGTAACAATCCAAGGTATATAGCGAGGCCTCGATCTGACGCGTTTCAGGTGTATACACGCCCTTAGTCATAGGCTGAGGCATAAATGTAACAATCCAAGGTACAAGCGAGGCCTCGTACCTGACGCGTTTCAGGTGTATACACGCCCCTAGTCATAGGCTGAGGCATAAATGTAACAATCCAAGGTATATAGCGAGGCCTCGTACTGACGCGTTTCAGGTGTATACACGCCCCTAGTCATAGGCTGAGGCATAAATGTAACAATCCAAGGTATATAGCGAGGACTCGTACCTGACGCGTTTCAGGTGTATACACGCCCCTAGTTATAGGCTGAGCCATAAATGTAACAATCCAAGGTATATAGCGAGGCCTCGTTCCTGATGCGTTTCAGGTGTATACACGCCCTTAGTCATAGGCTGAGGCATAAATGTAATAATCCAAGGTATATAGCTGTCGGGGTCGAAACGACAAACACTCGTCCTCCAGTCACTCCAGATTAGATTATAAGCATGGGTTAACCGTTTAAAGAATGAGTCAGACAATAGGCTGGTTCAAACTTCAGAGCATGCTTAGAGGGCTGTATCCAGGCACCAATCTCAGCAAGTACTGATCTTTATTTCTGCAAGCATGGGATTATCTATACAGGATGTCAGGGTGGAGTAAAGGGTGGATGGGGGCGGGGAGGTAAGCTATACATGTCCATATATGGACATATCTAGCATCTGGCCATTTCTATTGGTTCACATTCCATAGGTCTTGTATCCAGGCAGATTTGCTGTTGCAATCCTCAGTTCCCCAAAGGTGGGGGCAGTCATCAATGAATTTCTTGGAGACAGACTAGCTGGTACTGACGTCATCTTAGAATAAGTTTCAATCTGAATAATACATATTCAAGGAAAACTTTGTGTTTATCTTGACATATCAAAGTAACAAAGTACATATAAACATATTTCAGCTGCAGATGAAGGAAGAGAGCCACAGTATTCATTACTGATGGGTAGGCGGAGCCCCAGATCAGGATGTTACCTCAGATCAAAAGAGTGCTGACTGGCTGGCCCCTCCAGCTCGGGCTCCTCCTACTCAGCTCCAGTCTAAGATTTGAGGTCTCAGAGGATGGTCGCTGCTAATGCAGCTCCTCAGAAGATTTATTATTTTAATATTCGACAGGAGACTTGGATCACTAGTTGGTCTAGAGGTCTCAGGGGTACCAGCGCTGCTGTACCCCAACCTCTCCCTTGGCGGATCTGTATTTACTCAAAGTCCCTGCAGAATCCTTGCCGGCCCTGGGGGATGAGGAGAGCTTCTCTGGCGGGAACGCAAACCACATGTGCGGTCACTGCGTTCTTCGCCCTGGGGGGAAGCATGGGCACTGCGCCAGAAACCCCTGAGGGTCCCTGTGGCGCCTTGGCTGGTGAGTACTCCACACAAATTTTAATAATAATTATGTGTGAGTGCTTTAGCGTCTGAATGAGCAGCGCTATTACTAATGTCAGTATGCTTCAGTCTGCTGTGACAGCGTTACTACATGTATGTCAGTATGCTTCAGCGCTGCTGTGACAGCGCTACTACATGTATGTCAGTATGCTTCAGCGCTGCTGTGACAGCGCTACTACATGTATGTCAGTATGCTTCAGCGCTGCTGTGACAGCGCTACTACATGTATGTCAGTATGCTTCAGGCTGCTGTGACAGCGCTACTACATGTATGTCAGTATGCTTCAGTGCTGCTGTGACAGCGCTATTACATGTATGTCAGTATGCTTCAGTGCTGCTGTGACAGCGCTACTACATGTATGTCAGTATGCTTCAGTGCTGCTGTGACAGCGCTATTACATGTATGTCAGTATGCTTCAGTGCTGCTGTGACAGCGTAAATACATGTATGTCAGTATGCTTCAGCGCTGCTGTGACAGCACTACTACATGTATGTCAGTATGCTTCAGTGCTGCTGTGACAGCACTACTACATGTATGTCAGTATGCTTCAGTAGCTGCTGTGACAGCGCTATACATGTATGTCAGTATGCTTCAGGCTGCTGTGACAGCGCTACTACATGTATGTCAGTATGCTTCAGGCTGCTGTGACAGCGCTATTACATGTAAAGTCAGTATGCTTCAGTGCTGCTGTGACAGCGCTACTACTGTATGTCAGTATGCTTCAGTGCTGCTGTGACAGCCTATTACATGTATGTCAGTATGCTTCAGTGCTGCTGTGACAGCACTACTACATGTATGTCAGTATGCTTCAGTGCTGCTGTGACAGCGCTACTACATGTATGTCAGTATGCTTCAGTGCTGCTGTGACAGCGCTACTACATGTATGTCAGTATGCTTCAGTGCTGCTGTGACAGCGCTATTCATGTATGTCAGTATGCTTCAGTGCTGCTGTGACAGCGCTACTTACATGTAATGTCAGTATGCTTCAGTGCTGCTGTGACAGCGCTACTACATGTATGTCAGTATGCTTCAGCGCTGCTGTGACAGCTATACTGTATGTCAGTATGCTTCAGTGCTGCGTGACCAGCGCTATTACATGTAAAGTCAGTATGCTTCAGCGCTGCTGTGACAGCGCTACTACATGTATGTCAGTATGCTTCAGTGCTGCTGTGACAGCGCTATTACTGTATGTCAGTATGCTTCAGTGCTGCTGTGACAGCGCTATACATGTATGTCAGTATGCTTCAGCGCTGCTGTGACAGCGTACTACATGTATGTCATATGCTTCAGTGCTGCTGTGACAGCGCTATTACATGTATGTCAGTAGCTTCAGTGCTGCGGTGACAGCGCTATACTGTATGTCAGTATGCTTCAGGCTGCGTGACAGCCTATTACATGTATGTCAGTATGCTTCAGGCTGCGTGACAGCCTATACATGTATGTCAGTATGCTTCAGTGCTGCTGTGACAGCGCTATACATGTATGTCAGTATGCTTCAGTGCTGCGGTGACAGCGCTATTACTGTATGTCAGTAGCTTCAGTGCTGCTGTGACAGCCTATTACATGTATGTCAGTATGCTTCAGTGCTGCGTGACAGCGCTATTACATGTATGTCAGTATGCTTCAGGCTGCTGTGACAGCGCTACTACATGTATGTCAGTATGCTTCAGGCTGCTGTGACAGCCTATACATGTATGTCGTATGCTTCATGCTGCTGTGACAGCGCTATTACATGTATGTCAGTATGCTTCAGCGCTGCTGTGACAGCCTACTACATGTATGTCAGTATGCTTCAGGCTGCGTGACAGCGCTATTACATGTATGTCAGTATGCTTCAGTGCTGCGGGGACAGCGCTATTACTGTATGTCAGTATGCTTCAGTGCTGCGTGACAGCGCTATACATGTATGTCAGTATGCTTCAGTGCTGCTGTGACAGCCTATACATGTATGTCAGTATGCTTCAGCGCTGCTGTGACAGCTACTACATGTATGTCAGTATGCTTCAGGCTGCTGTGACAGCGCTACTACATGTATGTCAGTATGCTTCAGTGCTGCTGTGACAGCGCTATACATGTATGTCAGTATGCTTCAGCGCTGCTGTGACAGCGCTATACTGTATGTCAGTATGCTTCAGGCTGCTGTGACGCGCTACTAATGATGTCAGTATGCTTCAGGCTGCTGTGACAGCGCTATACATGTATGTCAGTATGCTTCAGGCTGCTGTGACAGCCTATTACATGTAGTCAGTATGCTTCAGGCTGCGTGACAGCGTACTATGTATGTCAGTATGCTTCAGCGCTGCTGTGACAGCGCTATTACATGTATGTCAGATGCTTCAGGCTGCGTGACAGCGCTATTACATGTATTCAGTATGCTTCAGTGCTGCTGTGACAGCGCTATACATGTATGTCAGTTGCTCAGGCTGCGTGACAGCCTATACATGTGTCAGTTGCTTCGTGCTGCGTGACAGCCTATTACATGTATGTCAGTATGCTTCAGGTGCTGTGACAGCGCTATACTTATTCGTATGCTCAGCCTGCTGGACAGCGCATTACGATGTCGTATCTGTCGCGGTGAAGGCATACAGTTCAAGCTTCGGCTCTGACAGCGCTTACGTTCAGTTTTGGCTGGTGACGCCCTATGTATGTCAGTAGTTCAGCTGGGACAGCCTACATGAGTATGCTTCAGCGCTTTTTTTTTTTTTTTTTTTTTTTTTTTTTTTATGTCAGTATGCTTCAGCCTGCTGTGACAGCACTATTACATGTATGTCAGTATGCTTCAGTGCTGCTGTGACAGCGCTACTACATGTATGTCAGTATGCTTCAGTGCTGCTGTGACAGCGCTACATACATGTATGTCAGTATGCTTCAGTGCTGCTGTGACAGCCTACTTACATGTATGTCAGTATGCTTCAGGCTGCTGTGACAGCCTACTACTGTATGTCAGTATGCTTCAGTGCGCTGTGACAGCGCTACTACATGTATGTCAGTATGCTTCAGTGCTGCTGTGACAGCGCTACTACATGTATGTCAGTATGCTTCAGCGCTGCTGTGACAGCCTACTTACTATGTATGTCAGTATGCTTCAGTGCTGCTGTGACAGCGCTATTACATGTATGTCAGTATGCTTCAGGCTGCTGTGACAGCGCTACTACATGTAATGTCAGTATGCTTCAGCGCTGCTGTGACAGCGTACTATACATGTATGTCAGTATGCTTCAGTGCTGCTGTGACAGCGCTACTTACATGTATGTCAGTATGCTTCAGTGCTGCTGTGACAGCGTACTACTACATGTATGTCAGTATGCTTCAGTGCTGCTGTGACAGCGCTACTACATGTATGTCAGTATGCTTCAGTGCTGCTGTGACAGCGCTATTACATGTAATGTCAGTATGCTTCAGCGCTGCTGTGACAGCGCTACTACATGTAATGTCAGTATGCTTCAGCGCTGCTGTGACAGCGCTGTTACAAGTAGATGTGGTGATCTTTTGTCCGCAGGCAGATAGCTGCAGGACAGAGAGGGAGCAGGAGCGGGGAGAGTTCGCGCTCAATATTTGAGCTAGCAGGGGGCGTGGCCTAACGATTCCCGGTCTTCTGAGCAGGAAGACGCGCGCTCTGGCTTTTCTCCTGCGACCCCCTCACTGTGGCGGCCATTACTCAGGCTCCTGGGCTCCTCGGACCGCTCCCCTCCTCATAGAGACACCACGGCCAGCTGGGTGAGTGCTGATTCCTCACCCTGCAGCGCAGCGATCGCTATCCTGCAGCTGCAGTCTCATCAGAGACATAAAAATTGGCTGGGGCTCACAAATATATATATTTTGGTGAGTTTGCAATATTAACCCCTTTGAGGGTTATTTCTACCAGCTAAATTTTTTGACTGAATACCGCTGGGGAAAACCCTGCTTGGTGGAGCGTTAACCCCTTCAGCGTTTGAAAAAAAAAAAAAAAAACCGCATAGTTTTTTGCTGGTATTACCGCTTTGACCTGTTCATACAGGTGAGACATGTCTGAACAGAGTTCAGATGCCGCGGATCACGTCCCAGTGCCATTGCGGCAATCAGATACGCAGACCTCCACAGCGTCTAGCGCTGCGGTCGACAGCGGTGGAAAATTGGATGATATCGCTCGATCGATTAATAACTTATCTGACCTTTTAGGTCAATATGTGTCTGCTAATTCTTCTCAGAGGAAGCGACGCAGGCCGTTACCGGCCTCTACACGGAGCGAGTCAGACGTATCTGATATTGGGCAGAGTTCCCTTTAAATTCGGATGGAGAAATATCCGATTTCAGATGCGGACGAGCCGCAGGGGCGTTCCTCTATGGCGAAGCGTACGGAGGCATTAATTGAAGCCATGAGAGATATATTACAGTTACCGGAGGAGGTAACTAGTCGTCCTGGTAAATCAGCACGCATGTTCCAGGAGTCCCGTGCTTCGCGCACAACATTGCCAGCTCTGGATGAGCTTAATAGTGTAATAGAGGAGGAACGTCTATGTCCAGATAAGCGTTTTCATGGAACGCATTTCTTTGATACACTTTATCCTTGCTCTACGGAGTTAAAGGCTAATTGGACTTCTGCTCCTGAAGTGGATGTGTCTTTGTCTCAGCTTAGTAAATCCTCTCTACTCCCTATTAAGGGAAAAGCGAGCTTACAGGAGCCTTTGGATAGAAAGGCAGAATTGGCGGCAAAAGCAAGCTATGAGGCTGCGGGTCATGGATTTCGAGCAGTGCTAGGATCCATGTGTGCTGCTAGAGCTTCTCTAAGCTGGTTGGCACGTCTGAAGACGGAGTTGCAAAATGAATCTCCGTTATCTGAGATACGGGAAACTTGTGAATGGTTAGAAACGGCAGCCTGTTATATTCTTTGATGCGGTCTGGATACGGCATCTCTGCTGGCCAAAGCGCAAGCTTCAGCGGTCACAGTCAGAAGAGCTTTATGGCTCAGACAGTGGGCCGGGGACGCAGTTTCCCAAACAAGGGTTGTTGGCCTTACCTTACAAGGGTGGCCATCTTTTTGGATCCGACCTCACAGAGCTGATTTCCAAGGCTAAGGCGAAGGAATCAGCATTACCACAGCGAAGGGCCATGGCCTCGGTGTCCAGTAAGCCTGGTGTTTATAGTGGTCGGCGGTCCTTTCGGGGCCGAGGACGATCTAGTCACTCCTCGTGGGGATCGGGTCGTCCTTCTTTCTCAGGAAAGAAATCCTCTCAGAAAACTCGTACTCCCTGGAAGCAGAGTTTCCGCCAGAACAAGCGGGAACTTGACAAGAAACCCGCAAAGTCGGATTGACGCCAGGGGTCCACTCGAGGATTCTCGAGTGGGGGGTCGCCTGCTTCTTTTCAAGGAGACTTGGATGGCTCGCGTTCCAGATTCCTGGGTAACGCGGATAGTGTCGGCAGGCTATTTCATAGAGTTTGCTTCTCAACCCCCAAATGTTTTTTGTCAATCTCGCGTTCCGTCGGAACCCGAGCTTGTTGTCGCTCTACAGCGAGAGGTCGAATCGCTACTACAAAAGGGTGTAGTGATACCGGTTCCGTCAGAGGACCGAGGAAAGGTTTTTATTCCAACCTTTTTATAGTTCCCAAAAAGGAGAACAAATTTCGCCCGATTCTGGATCTCAAGCGTTTAAACCGGCATGTCCATGTCCGGAAATTTCGCATGGAGTCGCTTCGTTCCGTTGTGGCAGCTCTGTCACAGAACGATTTTTCTGGTGTCAATCGACATTCGCGACGCCTATTTGCATATTCCCATCGGAAAGGCTCATCAGCGCTTTCTTCGATTTGCCATAGGTCAGAATCATTACCAGTTCGTGGCTCTGCCGTTCGGCTTAGCCTCAGCGCCAAGGGTCTTTACAAAAATTCTGGCGCCCTCATGGCACTCCTTCGAAGACAGGGGATTACGATTCTCCCTTATCTGGACGATCTTTTGATCGTGGCTTCCTCGGAGGAGGAGGCGTTGACGGCTCGGGATTTGTCTCTTCAGTTTCTGAAAGACTTCGGTTGGCTGGTCAATTGGGAGAAGTCGTCCTGGAACCATCGAGGACAATTCTCTTTTTGGGAATGCATCTCGACACGTTTCGGTCGGTAGTTTCCCTACCACCAGACAAACAGTCATGTCTTCTTCGACATGTACAGATTATGACATCCTCAACGGCAATGTCCCTACGGAAGTGTATGCGTCTTCTGGGTCTGATGGTGGCGTCCATGGAGGCAATTCCTTTTGCCCAGTTAAATTCCAGGACTCTCCAAAGGTTCATCTTGAGTCGATGGAACCAGTCGCAATCGCTGGATTGCAGTGTCACCATTCCTCGCGCGGTGCGGGATTCTCTAGAATGGTGGTTACGTCCAGGGGCTTTCTCCCTGGGGAAGTCTTTCCTCCCTCCGAAGTGGTCAGTTATAACCACCGATGCCAGCCTGTCGGGCTGGGGGGGTGTTTGGAACAATCTCTG
Source organism: Oophaga sylvatica (assembly GCA_033576555.1). NCBI lineage: Eukaryota > Metazoa > Chordata > Amphibia > Anura > Dendrobatidae > Oophaga > Oophaga sylvatica. Next base: position 12,241 of record JARQOD010008840.1, read on the forward strand.
GATTCAGGGGGTATGGTCATCGGAAGAGTCTTTTCTTCCGATCAACATCCTGGAATTGAGGGCGATTTTCCTTTGCCTCCAACATTGGACGGTCCCTTTGAGCGGTCTGCCAGTCCGAGTGCAGACAGACAATGCGACGGCTGTTGCGTATATCAATCACCAAGGTGAGACAAAGAGTTCCAGACTCATGGTGGAGGTGTCCCGAATTCTGATTTGGGCAGAGGCCAGTGTACCAGCCATTTCGGCGATTCACATTCCAGGGGTTCAGAATATTACAGCGGACTTTCTCAGTCGCAGAAGGATGGATCCCGGGAATGGAGCCTCCACCCGGAAGTTTTTGCACTACTGTGCTCTCGCTGGGGAACCCCCAAGTGGATTTGATGGCATCCAGGTCCAATGCCAAGTTACCGACATTCATGTCCAGGTACAAGGACCCGAAGGCGGTGGCGGTGGATGCTCTAGTGGCTCAGTGGGATCAGTTCGAGCTGATCTATGTATTCCCGCCGATATCCTTACTTCCTCTAGTGCTGGTCGGATCAGACTAGAGAGAATTTCAGCTATTCTGATAGCTCCAGACTGGCCAAGAAGGGTGTGGTTTCTCGACAATAATGTCGCTGTTGGCGGCACCTCCGTTTCCACTCCCTCTTCAACCGGACTTGTTGACTCAGGGGCCCGTTTGTCATCCGGACTTGATGTCCCTGCGTTTGACGGCGTGGCTCTTGAGACCGAAATCTTGACCGTAGAGGTTTTTCAGCCGAGGTCATTGCTACCCTTCGTGCTGCAAGATGTCCGGCTACTTCTAGGATTTACCACAAAATTTGGGAAACCTTCTTTTCGTGGTGTTTGGGGTCTTCTCGGAACCCGAGAAAATTTTCCATTCCCAACCTGTTGGCTTTTCTGCAGCATGGGCTAGACAAGGGTTTGGCAGTTAGCACTCTGAAAGGTCAGATTTCTGCTCTGTCCTTATTGTTCCGGAGAACCATTGCTTCGAATAGAGACGTGCTCTCCTTTTTCCGAGGTATCTCTCGTAAGTTTCCGCCGCGGAAGGCACCCGTGTCTCCTTGGCGGCTCAACCTTGTTTTGGAGGCTCTTCAGCATAAACCTTTTGAACCTATGGTTTCTGCTAGCCTTTCTTTACTTTCTTGGAAGGTGGCTTTCCTTGTTGCAGTCACTTCCTTGAGGAGAGTTTCTGAATTGGCAGTTCTTTCTTGTTCGCCTCCTTTTCTGGAGTTTTTTCCGGATCGTGTAGTGCTTCGCACTCGGGGTGATTTTTTGCCTAAAGTGGTGTCACAATTTCATGTTAACCAGGATATTGTGTTGCCTTCACTCTGTCCGGATCCGAAGAATACGAAAGAGCGAGATTTACACACATTGGATTTAGTGCGGGCCTTGAAGTTTTATCTATCTATTACTCAAGGTTTTCGTAAGACGGACTCCCTGTTTGTGGTTCCGGCAGGTCGTCGGCGTGGTCAACGAGCTTCCAAGGGTTCTATAGCTCGTTGGATCCGGTCAGCTATTTTGGAAGCTTACCGTCTTCGGGGTGAATCTTGCCCGATTAAGATTCGAGCCCATTCCACGAGAGCTGTGGCTTCATCGTGGGCTTTTCATCAAGGTGCTTCGGCAGTGCAGCTTTGCCGAGCGGCGACTTGGCGCTCTGTCCACACGTTTACAAGGTTTTATAAAGTGGACGTCAGTGCTTCCGCTGATGCAGCCCTCGGACGTAGGGTCCTGCAGGCAGCTGTAGTTTAAAGTTCTGGATGAACTTGTGTTTAGCGCTGGTTGCGCTTTGTTGTTAAGGTTGTTGGGTTTCTGCCTTTTGTTGGTTTTTTCCCACCCTTATTTTTGAACTGCTTTGGGACGTCCCATCAGTAATGAATACTGTGGCTCTCTTCCTTCATCTGCAGCTGAAACACGGATTTTGGTAAAGACTTACCTGTAAAATCCTTTTCAGCGAAGGAAGGAAGAGAGACACAGCACCCTCCCACGGCAGAAGTGTGTTGATGTTTTCAGATGCAGCGCGACCCTTATCTGATAGCGATTATCTGGGCTGAGGTCAGCGCGCTAAGGCTCTGTTCCAGCATCGCCAGCTCATCGCAGTAGTCAGGTTCCGTGAGTAGTACCTGGAACTCTGTGGTTTTTGGCTTTCTTTGCATGCATAACCTGTATTCTTGTGTTTTTTCTCTTGAAGTTCCTTCAGAAGGGGTTATGTTGCTCCGCTGGTGATCTTGACTCTTTTCCTAAAAGCTTTGGTACGACTGGAGCTGAGTAGGAGGAGCCCGAGCTGGAGGGGCCAGCCAGTCATCACTCTTTTGATCTGAGGTAACATCCTGATCTGGGGCTCCGCCTACCCATCAGTAATGAATACTGTGTCTCTCTTCCTTCCTTCGCTGAAAAGGATTTTACAGGTAAGTCTTTACCAAAATCCGTGTTTTTATAAAGGTATAAAAATAGCAAAACACATATGTATAAAATATAAGATAGAAAATTATATTTTACCTTGACAATCCCCCTAAACACTAAGTTTTCCCTTAATATATGTGGCCTTCGAGACTGTCCATGTGTGGGGACAGGGGTAGTGGATTTCTTCGCTTGGTCATTTTAGAAGCTGGCCCCTTATGGACCGCCCCAAACAACCAAGTCCCTACCAAACATGCACATGGAGTTCTCCCACTATCCCTAAACTAAATCTCTCATTTCCATCTGCATCTTGTCATAGAGGGTTTTATCAGGTTTATCCTGCGGGGTATATTTCTCCATATAACCTTATCAGTGTCATCATATAGCAGGGACACAACTTCCTGATGAAGGAAAGTACCTGAGGAGGCGGTTGCATTGGTCACAGCTTTCCTGTACAAGGGTATCACACAACATAGAATTATCAATCCTAGCACCAAAAGCCCTGCTACCACTAAGCAGGCTTGTTGGAGAAATCCTTTGAGTCCTCCAAGCCACCCTGAGAAGAAAGAGGTACACTAAAGAAGGCATTGGCCAAGTCAATGACGGTGAACAATGTTGCCGTTGTTGGCACCTGAGACAACAAGGTGTTTGGGTTCGGTACCACAGGAGTCTCCAGAATGGTGGCAGCATTAACTGCTCTGAGGTCCTGTACCAGCCGGTACTTTGGGGGTTCTCCTGGAGCGGTCTTCTTCTTGACTGGGAACAGGGGTGTGTTGCAGGGTGATACACATCTTATCAGAACTCCAGACTTCAAAAGAGAAGAAATTTGAGCACCCAGGCTATATTCTTGTGCAGCTTTGAGAGGGTACTGGGGCAAACGTGGATACTGGTGCCCAGGCTTTAAATATACTTTGACTGGTGGTACTTGTAGTAGTCCTACATCTTCTGGACCGTTAGACCACAGAGAGTCTGGATACCGGGAAGGATCGAGAAAACCCTTGGGGAAAGTTTCTGGTTGTATTGTCATCATCATCAGAGGGAAAGCCTTCAAGACACAACGATCTTCTGTGCCCTGTTGTGAATTAGGGTCCTGTAGGAGGAGTTCCATACCTTGCTCTCCAAAGGTAATGGTAGCTTTCATCCTCTCGAGTAGATCGGCTCCAAGTAGGTTGACAGGACAGGTTTCAGAAACTAAGAACCTCGTAAGTACTCCAGTAAAGGGTCCTGCAGACACTGGGACGGTGAGCGGGGAAGCAGTCCGCTGACCTTCTACTCCCACACATGTAAGAGTTTCAGAGGATAGAGATACCGATGAAGGAAGCTGTGTAGAAGAGATGACAGAAGTGGCCGCCCCAGTGTCCACTAGGAACTTCAAAGGTTGATGGTCCACCTGTAAGGTGACTGTTCCACAGGCTGCAGAAGGATGTGTAGCCGGGAAGGTGGACACTGGTTGGCCTCCCCGTCATTGGCGTGGGGGTGGCCTACCGTAGTTATTATAATATCTGTTGTCAGGATTATTGTCCCTGTGGTTAGGGTTTGGACAATCTCTTCGGACATGGTCAGGGCTGCCACATTCCCAGCATAACATACGGCCATCCTGATCACGTGTTGGTCTTCTACCTCGGCGAGGCTGCCTTCTGTCCTGCCGATAATCCTGTCTTCTTTGCTGAGGTGGTGAGTCATCCCCAGAGCCTCTGACCATTACCCACTTAATTCCTGGTTGATTCCTTGGTGAAGGTGGTGGGTAATCTTCCTGTGTCTGGTAAACCATGGTGGGAGTGGTGGCAGTCTTTTTCTTGGGCTTGGCCTCTTTTTCTTGTTTTTGTTGGGCTTTTTGGAAGGCCTTGACAATGGTTATAGCATCTGGGAAAGACGCACTAAACACTTCAGGGCGTGTTAATAGAACCTGGTCCTTCAATTTGTCCTGAAGGCCATTGATAAAGGAGTAGACCAACAAAGTGGCTTGTGTTTTGATGTGAGAGCTATATCCCAGGTCCTCAAAGTGCATATTTAACCGGGCAGCATATTTTTCCACACTTTCATCTGTCTCCTGCTGCACATCTTGAATGGATCCGGCTTGATCAGACAAACGGTCCTGCGCCCAAGCCGTTAACTGTTTAATATACTCGAGGCCAGATTCATAAGTGTTATGTGCACCTGCCTTAGCTGGATCCAATGCTTTTTCAATGGTGGGCAGAAAGTATTCTGTTGTTTTCACAGAGGTTATACTTGATAGATCCGTCCAGGTTGCCCCATAGGCCTTACGGGTCTGCTCCATACGCCGTACATACTGCATAGGATGTTTGTCTGGATCTGGGAGCTTAGAAACCAAAGCATCTATTTGTGTAGGGCTGAAAGGCTGATACTTAACTCCTCCCATGGGTCCAGGGACAGTCTGTGAATCTGGAAGGCGAGAGGCTTCCTCAGATCCATATCCAGTGGCAATATGTTCAGGTGGCAAAGGAGCACTGTCCAATGGTCGGTTGGGCATATCCATGATATTAGGCAAAACATGGGTCAACTGTTGAGCTACCAGAGTCATGGTTCTTTCCACCGCAGGACTGCGGATGCAAACGATGCGTACAGAGTTCAGTCTGTGGTCCAGAGTTTTTAAGCCATCTTTCAAAGAGGACACATGTTCTTGCATACATGGGCCAAGGGGGTACCCAAAAATACCAGAAGATATTAGGGGTATAGACAACGTACGTCTGGGCATATCCTGAGGATCTATTGTACCCACATGGAAGAGTATAGAACGAATAGTGGACCTGAGGGTAGATCTTGACTCCTCAGGATCTTCAAAGTTATAGACAGGACCCACAGCATGAATGATTATATCTGCAGGAAGGTCACCAGCGCTGGTCATCATGGTCTGTCCAGGCGGGAGTAGGCCATAATTATGTACGTGGTCATCACACAACCTGTCAACAAGAGGGCCTGCAGCCTGTATAATCTTACGGGCTAGACCATCTCCATTGGTGAGATGGGAATTTGTAGGACTAACTATGGCACCAACTTGGTGGGTTAGGATATCCCCATAGCCTATAGACAGGGTAACAGGCCGTCTGTTTGGTCCATGGTAGATATGTGAGTGACAGGGGTGCCAGTCCTCAGGCCTCACCGGGGGAAGCCCAGTAGAAGGAGGGACCGAGGGTACGGGCCTGTCTTGCTGTCTAGGATGTGGGGTGGGTTCGTCCCACCTGACACTCGGAGAGGGGGATGTCTGAGGAGCTGGTGAAAGGACTGGAGGACCCGGGGGTCTTTCACTTGTGGGCCTCTGAGGAGGTCGGGGCCTACCTCGGGGAGTGGATGTGGGTATTGGAGTTGGTGGAGAGGGACGAGGAGAAGAAGGCGTTGGGAGAGGAGCTGCAGCCCAACCTTCCCCGGGTTCTGACCCCTCCGTATCTCCCATGCGCTCACGGAGCTCCCTCATGCGCTGTTGGAAAGGAGCAGACCGAATCAGGCTTTCTATATCTGGGGCAGGAGGGGCACCCACTGGGAACAGAGGCAGTGCAGCAGTTTCCGGATTAGGAACAGAGACAGGGGCTGAAGGACCGAGCCCTGGGACAGGGGCCTCAGCGACGGGGACTAAAACCTTTTCCGGCTGTCCGGGTGGTTGGTAGTAGGTGCCGGAAGGCGTCAGGAGGGGATACAGGCCTGACTGGGTGGTTCCGGGTGTCCCAAGATGGCTGCTGGGTGTCCCAAGATGGCTGCTGGGTGTCCCAATATGGCCGCTGGGTGTCCCAAGATGGCGCTGGGTGTCCAAGATGCCGCTAGGTGTTGTGGGAAGGGCGTTGTCTGGGGGCGTCCCACTATTGGATATGGAAGGGGCATTGGGCTGGGCATTACACCAGGGGCGACCCGCCCCACAGACACGGCAGGTCTCCGCCCAGGGCGGTTTCTGTTCACCACATGCACTACAAGTCCAACCTCCCTTTGTTCTTAGATCGGTGCCATTATAGGGCGGTGGCTGGGGACTTGGCACAGCAACAGACATGAGGTGTGCAGCGGCCATTTTAGTTACATCAACAGCGGGGGCCATTTTAGTTACATCAACAAGATCACATGCAGAGCATTTCACATATCCGAACAAAGGCTCGGCACCTTCTGAACCTCCTGCACCATCTACTTCCTTCCAACCCTCAACTTTCAAATCATTTGCTACTCTAAGATGTGCCTGAGCTTGATGCAGGAGTCCCTCATCACATAACTTTCCCTTCTTCTGTCCTACATAATCCTTCCACACTGAAGGCTGAAGTCTCCCGGTACTGGGCAGACCCATCATTTTATACAAACTTCTCACATTTCTAACAGCCTTCCGGCCTTCCCGTGACTGAACAAGCTCACTGACTCCCACAGCACCACCCTCTAACTTATGAGGTTTCTCAGATCTAAATATACGCATCATGATTTTAACAGAGTGCAATGATCTGTCGCGACTCAGACCACGGCGTCACTTGCAGGTCACCACCCGTCAATACAGAGTCCCCGCTCTATATACTGACAAGACAAAGAGCCCTACTCAGTCTGTCCTTTCCCTAACTGTGGATGGTGACTTTACAGCACAGTTCGCCGTGACACCCTACACAGCACAGAGTCCCCGCTCCATGTACTGACACTGGGGCTTCTCCTAATGAGGCTCCCGTGTTAGACAAAGAGTCCCTGCTCAATTTGTCATTTATAAGACAGAGAATCCTAATCAATCTGTCACTAACTAAACTATCATGTGCGTCTTATACCCCACTCAACACTTCAAGAATCTAAAATTTGTCCCAACTTTATTCTAACAGTCACAGGAAGGCAGCTATCTACATAAAGGTACAGTGACCGGAGGAGGAGGAAGTGGTGCTGACACGAGTACACGCAAAAATGCGACGTCACTCGGTCTCACTTGCTGGTTCGGAGCGTGGCGTGGGATCGCCTTCGGTCTCACCACTCAACCGGTCACCCACCCAGACCCAAATCGACAATACAGCAAAACCGGCAATGACTGACACACAGGCAAGTGGGACGCATATAAAGTATATGATCTCAACTTACCGTGTTCAATGGAGGCTGCAGTCCTCGCACTCAGTCACCGCGGGCAACACCGCAAAGTCCTCAGGACGGGTCCGGACGGGCGGCGATCCACTGCCCCACGTTGGGCGCCAATTGTCTGGGTCGAAACGACAAACACTCGTCCTCCAGTCACTCCAGATTAGATTATAAGCATGGGTTAACCGTTTAAAGAATGAGTCAGACAATAGGCTGGTTCAAACTTCAGAGCATGCTTAGAGGGCTGTATCCAGGCACCAATCTCAGCAAGTACTGATCTTTATTTCTGCAAGCATGGGATTATCTATACAGGATGTCAGGGTGGAGTAAAGGGTGGATGGGGGCGGGGAGGTAAGCTATACATGTCCATATATGGACATATCTAGCATCTGGCCATTTCTATTGGTTCACATTCCATAGGTCTTGTATCCAGGCAGATTTGCTGTTGCAATCCTCAGTTCCCCAAAGGTGGGGGCAGTCATCAATGAATTTCTTGGAGACAGACTAGCTGGTACTGACGTCATCTTAGAATAAGTTTCAATCTGAATAATACATATTCAAGGAAAACTTTGTGTTTATCTTGACATATCAAAGTAACAAAGTACATATAAACATATTTTTATAAAGGTATAAAAATAGCAAAACACATATGTATAAAATATAAGATAGAAAATTATATTTTACCTTGACATAGCGAGGCCTCGTACCTGACGCGTTTCAGGTGTATACACGCCCTTAGTCATAGGCTGAGGCATAAATGTAACAATCCAAGGTTAGCGAGTGTACCTGACAGTTTGTGTAATCCTAGTCATAGGTGGGGCAAAGTACATCCAGTTATGGATTTCCTGCGTCGGGGACACGCTAGTCTAGGCTGAGGCATAAATGTATAATCAAGGTATATAGCGAGGCTCGTACCTGACTTCGTGTATACACGAGTCATAGTGACATAAATTAAAACAAGGTATAAATAGCGAGCCTTTAACGTTAGTGTATACAGCTATAGGTAGCATAAATGTATAATCCAAGGTATATAGCGAGGCCTCGTTCCTGACGCGTTTCAGGTGTATACACGCCCTTAGTCATAGGCTGAGGCATAAATGTAATAATCCAAGGTATATAGCGAGGCCTGTACCTGATGCGTTTCAGAGGTATACACGCCCTTAGTCATAGGCTGAGGCATAAATGTAAAATCCAAGGTATATAGCGAGGCCTGTACCTGATCGTTTCGAGGTATACACGCCCTTAGTCATAGGCTGAGGCATAAATGTAATAATCCAAGGTATATAGCGAGGCCTCGTTCCTGACTGCGTTTCAGGTGTATACACGCCCTTAGTCATAGGCTGAGGCATAAATGTAATAATCCAAGGTATATAGCGAGGCCTCGTTCCTGACGCGTTTCAGGTGTATACACGCCCTTAGTCATAGGCTGAGGCATAAATGTAATAATCCAAGGTACATAGCGAGGCCTCGTTCCTGACGCGTTTCAGGTGTATACACGCCCTTAGTCATAGGCTGAGGCATAAATGTAACAATCCAAGGTATATAGCGAGGCCTGTACCTAAGCGTTTCAGAGTATACACGCCCTTAGTCATAGGCTGAGGCATAAATTAATAATCCAAGGTATATAGCGAGGCCTCGTTCCTGACGCGTTTCAGGTGTATACACGCCCTTAGTCATAGGCTGAGGCATAAATGTAATAATCCAAGGTATATAGCGAGGCCTCGTTCCTTGACGCGTTTCAGGTGTATACACGCCCTTAGTCATAGGCTGAGGCATAAATGTAATAATCCAAGGTATATAGCGAGGCCTCGTTCCTGACGCGTTTCAGGTGTATACACGCCCTAGTCATAGGCTGAGGCATAAATGTAATAATCCAAGGTATATAGCGAGGCCTCGTTCCTGACGCGTTTCAGGTGTATACACGCCCTTAGTCATAGGCTGAGGCATAAATGTAACAATCCAAGGTATATAGCGAGGCCTCAATCTGACGCGTTTCAGGTGTATACACGCCCCTAGTCATAGGCTGAGGCATAAATGTAACAATCCAAGGTATATAGCGAGGCCTCGTTCCTGACGCGTTTCAGGTGTATACACGCCCTAGTCATAGGCTGAGGCATAAATGTAATAATCCAAGGTATATAGCGAGGCCTCGTACCTGACGCGTTTCAGGTGTATACACGCCCCTAGTCATAGGCTGAGGCATAAATATAACAATCCAAGGTATATAGCGAGGCCTCGTACCTGACGCATATCAGGTGTATATTTATATTTTATTTTTTCTTTTTCCGCATGGAATTTTCTAGATATCCACAGATACTATACAGGCACACTAAGAATCCTATTGGATCGCTAAGTTTTACCATTTGGATAAACAGGTACACCTTTGTTCATATATTTACATTCAGGTTACCCTCCCCACAATTATAAGGATATGACTTCTTTACTTTAGATTTCATCTCATTCTCCACCTTAATGAAAGATACATTCTACGACTCTTTCTAAGGTAAATATGCCTCCTATCGAGTATACCAAATACTTGGCACTATACATGCCTTTAGTTTTCCAAAAATTTTTTTTTCTTTTTTTAGGCATATAGCCTACACGATTCATATTCAAAGTGAAAAAATATATACAAACTTTTATTAGCAGTCGGGTAGGTACTTTATCTTCCTTTCACATTTTTCATTTTTGATCACTTTTTATTTCTCTTCATGCTTAGTGATATTAACTATAGCTTATATGGTCCTCATTTTGTATTTATTCCCTTATTTTTGTTTTTGTTTGTTTATATCTCCTATGTAAAACTGTATATACTTCTTTTTACTGTTTCATATTGCCGTCAGACTGATGAAGGTCCATGTTCGGACCGAAACGTCTCCACTTTATACTTTGACTGCAATAAAGACGGATTTAACAATATCATTAAGGGCGTGTATACCTCTGAAACGCGTCATATCGAGACCTCGCTATATACCTTGGATTGTTACATTTATGCCTCAGCCTATGACTAAGGGCGTGTATACACCTGAAACGCGTCAGTACGAGGCCTCGCTATATACCTTGGATTATTACATTTATGCCTCAGCCTATGACTAAGGGCGTGTATACACCTGAAACGTGTCAGGTACGAGGCCTCGCTATATACCTTGGATTGTTACATTTATGCCTCAGCCTATGACTAAGGGCGTGTATACACCTGAAACGCGTCAGTACGAGGCCTCGCTATATACCTTGGATTGTTACATTTATGCCTCAGCCTATGACTAAGGGCGTGTATACACCTGAAACGCGTCAGATCGAGGCCTCGCTATATACCTTGGATTGTTACATTTATGCCTCAGCCTATGACTAGGGGCGTGTATACACCTGAAACGCGTCAGGTACGAGTCCTCGCTATATACCTTGGATTGTTACATTTATGCCTCAGACTATGACTAAGGGCGTGTATACACCTGAAACGCGGCAGTACGAGGCCTCGCTATATACCTTGGATTGTTACATTTATGCCTCAGACTATGATTAAGGGCGTGTATACCTCTGAAACGCGTCATATCGAGGCCTCGCTATATACCTTGGATTGTTACATTTATGCCTCAGCCTATGACTAAGGGCGTGTATACACCTGAAACGCGTCAGTACGAGGCCTCGCTATATACCTTGGATTATTACATTTATGCCTCAGCCTATGACTAAGGGCGTGTATACACCTGAAACGTGTCAGGTACGAGGCCTCGCTATATACCTTGGATTGTTACATTTATGCCTCAGCCTATGACTAAGGGCGTGTATACACCTGAAACGCGTCAGTACGAGGCCTCGCTATATACCTTGGATTGTTACATTTATGCCTCAGCCTATGACTAGGGCGTGTATACACCTGAAACGCGTCAGTACGAGGCCTCGCTATATACCTTGGATTGTTACATTTATGCCTCAGCCTATGACTAGGGGCGTGTATACACCTGAAACGCGTCAGTACGAGGCCTCGCTATATACCTTGGATTGTTACATTTATGCCTCAGCCTATGACTAGGGCGTGTATACACCTGAAACGCGTCAGTACGAGGCCTCGCTATATACCTTGGATTGTTACATTTATGCCTCAGCTATGACTAGGGGCGTGTATACACCTGAAACGCGTCAGTACGAGGCCTCGCTATATACCTTGGATTGTTACATTTATGCCTCAGACTATGATTAAGGGCGTGTATACCCTGAAACGCGTCATATCGAGGCCTCGCTATATACCTTGGATTGTTACATTTATGCCTCAGACTATGATTAAGGGCGTGTATACCTCTGAAACGCGTCAGTATCGAGGCCTCGCTATATACCTTGGATTATTACATTTATGCCTCAGCCTATGACTAAGGGCGTGTATACACCTGAAACGTGTCAGTACGAGGCCTCGCTATATACCTTGGATTATTACATTTATGCCTCAGCCTATGACTAAGGGCGTGTATACACTGAAAGCGTCAGTCGAGGCCTCGCTATATACCTTGGATTGTTACATTTATGCCTCAGCCTATGACTAAGGGCGTGTATACACCTGAAACGCGTCAGTACGAGGCCTCGCTATATACCTTGGATTGTTACATTTATGCTCAGCCTATGACTAAGGGCGTGTATACACCTGAAACGCGTCAGTACGAGGCCTGCTATATACCTTGGATTGTTACATTTATGCCTCAGCCTATGACTAAGGGCGTGTATACACCTGAAACGCGTCAGTATCGAGGCCTCGCTATATACCTTGGATTGTTACATTTATGCCTCAGCCTATGACTAAGGGCGTGTATACACCTGAAACGCGTCAGTACGAGGCCTCGCTATATACCTTGGATTATTACATTTATGCCTCAGCCTATGACTAAGGGCGTGTATACACCTGAAACGGTCAGGTACGAGGCCTCGCTATTACCTTGGATTGTACATTTATGCCTCACCTATGACTAAGGGCGTGTTCTACCTGAAACGGTCAGTAGAGGCCTCGCTATATACCTTGGATTGTTACATTTATGCCTCAGCCTATGACTAAGGCGTTGTATACCTGAAACGGTCAGTACGAGGCCTCGCTATATACCATGGATTTTCATTTATGCTCAGCCTATGACTAGGGCGTGTATACACTGAAAGGTCAGTACGAGGCCTCGCTATATACCTTGGATTTTACATTTATGCCTCAGCTATGACTAAGGGCGTGTATACACCTGAAACGCGTCAGTACGAGGCCTCGCTATATACCTTGGATTGTTACATTTATGCCTCAGCCTATGACTAAGGGCGTGTATACACCTGAAACGCGTCAGTACGAGGCCTCGCTATATACCTTGGATTTTTACATTTATGCCTCAGCTATGACTAAGGGCGTGTATACACCTGAAACGCGTCAGTACGAGGCCTCGCTATATACTTGGATTGTTACATTATGCCTCAGCTATGACTAGGGCGGTATACACTGAAACGCGTCATACGAGGCCTCGCTATATACCTTGGATTGTTACATTTATGCCTCAGCCTATGACTAAGGGCGTGTATACACCTGAAACGCGTCAGTACGAGGCCTCGCTATATACCTTGGATTGTTACATTTATGCCTCAGCTATGACTAAGGGCGTGTATACACCTGAAACGCGTCAGGTACGAGGCCTCGCTATATACCTTGGATTGTTACATTTATGCCTCAGCTATGACTAAGGGCGTGTATACACCTGAACGCGTCAGTACGAGGCCTCGCTATATACCTTGGATTGTTACATTTATGCCTCAGCCTATGACTAAGGGCGTGTATACACTGAAAGCGTCAGTACGAGGCCTCGCTATATACCTTGGATTGTTACATTATGCCTCAGCCTATGATAAGGGCGTGTATACACTGAAACGCGTCATACGAGGCCTCGCTATATACCTTGGATTGTTACATTTATGCCTCAGCCTATGACTAAGGGCGTGTATACACCTGAAACGCGTCAGTACGAGGCCTCGCTATATACCTTGGATTATTACATTTATGCCTCAGCCTATGACTAAGGGCGTGTATACACCTGAAACGCGTCAGTACGAGGCCTCGCTATATACCTTGGATTATTACATTTATGCCTCAGCCTATGACTAAGGGCGTGTATACACCTGAAACGCGTCAGTACGAGGCCTCGCTATATACCTTGGATTGTTACATTTATGCCTCAGCCTATGACTAAGGGCGTGTATACACCTGAAACGCGTCAGATCGAGGCCTCGCTATATACCTTGGATTGTTACATTTATGCCTCAGCCTATGACTAAGGGCGTGTATACACCTGAAACGCGTCAGTAGAGGCCTCGCTATATACCTTGGATTATTACATTTATGCCTCAGCCTATGACTAAGGGCGTGTATACACCTGAAAGCGTCAGTCGAGGCCTCGCTATATACCTTGGATTGTTACATTTTGCCTCAGCCTATGACTAAGGGCGTGTATACACCTGAAACGCGTCAGTACGAGGCCTCGCTATATACCTTGGATTATTACATTTATGCCTCAGCCTATGACTAAGGGGCGTGTATACACCTGAAATGCGTCAGTCGAGGCCTCGCTATATACCTTGGATTTTACATTTATGCCTCAGCCTATGACTAAGGGCGTGTATACACCTGAAACGCGTCAGTGAGGCCTCGCTATATACCTTGGATTGTTACATTTATGCCTCAGCCTATGACTAAGGGCGTGTATACACTGAAACGCGTCAGTACGAGGCCTCGCTATATACCTTGGATTTTACATTTATGCCTCAGCCTATGACTAAGGGCGTGTATACACCTGAAACGCGTCAGATCGAGGCCTCGCTATATACCTTGGATTGTTACATTTATGCCTCAGCCTATGACTAAGGGCGTGTATACACCTGAAACGCGTCAGTACGAGGCCTCGCTATATACCTTGGATTATTACATTTATGCCTCAGCCTATGACTAAGGGCGTGTATACACCTGAAACGCGTCAGTCGAGGCCTCGCTATATACCTTGGATTGTTACATTTATGCCTCAGCCTATGACTAAGGGCGTGTATACACCTGAAACGCGTCAGTATTGAGGCCTCGCTATATACCTTGGATTGTTACATTTATGCCTCAGCCTATGATTAGGGCGTGTATACACCTGAAACGCGTCAGTACGAGGCCTCGCTATATACCTTGGATTGTTACATTTATGCCTCAGCCTATGACTAAGGGCGTGTATACACCTGAAACGCGTCAGTACGAGGCCTCGCTATATACCTTGGATTGTTACATTTATGCTCAGCCTATGACTAAGGGCGTGTATACACCTGAAACGCGTCAGATTGAGGCCTCGCTATATACCTTGGATTATTACATTTATGCCTCAGCCTATGACTAAGGGCGTGTATACACCTGAAACGCGTCAGGTACGAGTCCTCGCCTTTTAATGTTTCTTCTCTGGATGATTTTGCCAGAATCCCCATTTTTTTCGTCTACTTTCCTGTGGTCTCCAGTGGAAACGGCACCCTCAGGAGGACTCCGGGCCAAGTTTCCAGCTGCACGTTCATCGTGGTCAGCCCCTTTACCCCTCTCCCTGCATCTTATCACCTGTTCTTCTTCTCCTTAGATGCAGTTAGTGGAGATGCTTGTTGCTCATGGCGCCGACCTGAACACCAAATCTTTGCTGGACGAGACGCCTCTGGGTGCGGACACGTGATGTAACTGTACGGGGGAGGTTGGAGATAATGATGCGATCACATGATCACAAATCCTTCTGGCATTTAAAAAAAATATATATTTTTTTTAAAAGTTGTAGAAAGTGGAACCTGTGCTTATAAGTATGTATATATATTGTGGTGACATGTAAAAGTCTGTGCGCCCCAGTTCGTAATACCTGTTATTGGGAACAATGAAGCAACTTGATGATGAAATGATCTAAAAGGCCGAAAGTTACAGTTGACATTTCCTTTGTATTTTAGGTAGAAAATCAATTGCAGGAATCACCCTTGTAAACACTTTTCTCTGCAGTGAGGGCAGTATATATATCACCAGTCCCAGGCTAGGAATATATGTATAAACTCCGATCCGATCCGTCACTGCCAAGATACCCCAATAACAGCAGGACGGTATGCTGGCACCAGTTCCTCATAAAATATAAGCCTTGTCCATTAACAAGCTTATATAGGGTCTGAAACCAACCCCGGGTAGCGTATAAGTGCTAGCTGTACTCAAAGACATGGGAAATCGGATTTTGAGATAAAAGGGCAGTCCAAAATTAACTGATATTTTAATTGCCGAAAGGCACACTAGATACTACAAATATATACAGAGCAAAGAAAGATTACCCCAAATACAGGACGACCCAAAAAACATAATATATAACCCTAAGGAAATCACCAATACCTTCTCACATTACTATTCCTCCCTCTACAACCTACAGGAAAATACCGCAATACCACAACCCTCCCCCCAACTAATAAATCAGTTCTTAGAGAGCGTAAAACTTCCTAAGATACCAGAGGAGGCATTACACATATTAAACCAACCAATATCCCAAGCAGAAATATAGCAAACAATTAGAGAAATTAAAAACAAGTCCCCCGGCCCTGACGGACTAACGAGCAAATACTTCAAAATATTTCAAGACATACTAACCCCTCACATGACGGCAATTTTCTAAAAAGTTATGCAAACCGGGAAAATTCCATAAGAGATGATACAGGCAACAATTATACCCCTCCCCAAACCAGGGAAAACCCTGGCTAATAGGATCCCCGAAATAATCCCGGCCTTAGTGCATAGAGATCAAGGGGGATTTGTTAGATCTAGACAGACACTGGATGGTACGAGGAGGATGATCGATATCAGCCATATAGCCTGGTGGAGGCGGACCCCCTCTAGGCTCCTTGCCTTAGATGCCGAAAAGGCGTTAGGTCAGGTGCATTGGGGGATCTTGATCGAAGTGCTGTCCAGATTTAGGTTTGACGGTAATATACTCCAGGCCGTCGCCCCTCTTTGCTCCGGGACGTCGACCCTCTAGGCTCCGGCCGTCGCCCCTCTAGGCACCGGGCCGTCGCCCCTCTAGGCAGCGGGCCGTCGTCCCTCTAGGCATCGGGCCATCACCCCTCTAGGCTTCGGGCCGTCGCCCCTCTAGGCACCGGGCCGTCGCCCCTCTAGGCTCCGGGCCGTCGACTCTCTACGCTCCGGGCCGTCGCCCCTCTACGCTCCGGGCCGTCAACTCTCTACGCTCCGGGCCGTCGCCCCTCTAGGCTCCGAGCCGTCCTACGGGCTCTCTTACGCTCCGGGCAGGCGCCCCTCTAGGCTCCGAGCCGTCGACCCTCTAGGCTCCGGGCCGTCGACTCTCTACGCTCCGGGCAGTCGCCCCTCTATACTCTGACCCGTCAGCCTCAGTCCTTATTTGAGGAAGATGTCGGACTCATCTGATATCACTAATGGCACGAGGAAGGGGTGCCCACTCCCCTAATATTCACGCTAATAACTGAACCCTTAGCTTAAAATAATCCGATCACATCCTGGTATAAATCGGTATTAATATTAGTAACGCAGAGCACAAAACCGGTCTGTTTGCTGATGACATTATTTTATCCCTTATCAATCCCTTAGTCGCTCAATAGAGTAATGGAGGTGATACTCATTCACCCGAGTGTGATATTCTAAATATCCCTAAAGGCCAAATTCTGAATCTAACGCCCTCCGTACCACATCCCGTAACCCATAAAGAGAGTACACCTTTATATGGGACAATGAGAATATTACAAAGTGAATAATCATGTGCACAGCCGTATAGGAGTATCTGAGTAGGTTCCCACACCATATAAATATTGCAAATAAACTCAGAACTCAACTTCAGTAGAGTGATGATTTTTAATCGTGTCCACAGTAATAACAGAAACGTTTCGGTCCTGAACTTGGACCTTCATCAGTCACATGGACTACTGTGAGTAGGTGGACCCAGCAAAAAGAGGGGCTATGCCTGGAATATCAGGTTTAAATTCTGTTCGATATAGGTGATCAAATATGGCAGCGGTTACCTGGGGGGTCCCGGTGGAGCAAAAATGTGCCTGCGGTGGACGCGGTATCCGCCGCTAGTCCGTGCATGCAGAAAGAGGACTGGGCTGCCCCTCAGTGGTGAGACATTATAGATCAGCCATATTATACATCCTAATAACAGAAGGAGGACTGGGCTGCTCCTCAGTGGTGAGATATTATAGAGCAGCCATATTATACATCCCAATAACAGAAGGAGGACTGGGCTGCTCCACAGTGGTGAGATATTATAGAGCAGCCATATTATACATCCCAATAACAGGAGGAGGACTGGGCTGCTCCTCAGTGGTGAGATAATATAGAGCAACCATATTATACATCCCAATAACAGGAGGAGGACTGGGCTGCTCCTCAGTGGTGAGATATTATAGAGCAGCCATATTATACATCCTAATAACAGAAGGAGGACTGGGCTGCCCCTCAGTGGTGAGACATTATAGATCAGCCATATTATACATCCTAATAACAGAAGGAGGACTGGGCTGCCCCTCAGTGGTGAGATATTATAGAGCAGCCATATTATACATCCCAATAACAGAAGAGGACTGGGCTGCTCCTCAGTGGTGAGACATTATAGAGCAGCCATATTATACATCCCTATAACAGAAGGAGGACTGGGCTGCCCCTCAGTGGTGAGATATTATAGAGCAGCCATATTATACATCCCAATAACAGAAGGAGGACTGGGCTGCCCCTCAATGGTGAGATATTATAGAGCAGCCATATTATACATCCCAATAACAGAAGGAGGACTGGGCTGCCCCTCAGTGGTGAGATATTATAGAGCAGCCATATTATACATCCCAATAACAGAAGGAGGACTGGGCTGCCCCTCAGTGGTGAGATATTATAGAGCAGCCATATTATACATCCCAATAACAGAAGGAGGACTGGACTGCCCCTCAGTGGTGAGATATTATAGAGCAGCCATATTATACATCCTAATAACAGAAGGAGGACTGGGCTGCCCCTCAGTGGTGAGACATTATAGATCAGCCATATTATACATCCTAATAACAGAAGGAGGACTGGGCTGCCCCTCAGTGGTGAGATATTATAGAGCAGCCATATTATACATCCCAATAACAGAAGGAGGACTGGGCTGCTCCTCAGTGGTGAGACATTATAGAGCAGCCATATTATACATCCTATAACAGAAGGAGGACTGGGCTGCCCTCAGTGGTGAGATATTATAGAGCAGCCATATTATACATCCAATAACAGAAGGAGGACTGGGCTGCCCTCAATGGTGAGATATTATAGAGCAGCCATATTATACATCCCAATAACAGAAGGAGGACTGGGCTGCCCCTCAGTGGTGAGATATTATAGAGCAGCCATATTATACATCCCAATAACAGAAGGAGGACTGGGCTGCCCCTCAGTGGTGAGATATTATAGAGCAGCCATATTATACATCCCAATAACAGAAGGAGGACTGGGCTGCCCCTCAGTGGTGAGATATTATAGAGCAGCGATATTATACATTCCAATAACAGAAGGAGGACTGGGCTGCCCTCAATGGTGAGATACTATAGAGCAGCCATATTATACATCCTAATAACAGAAGGAGGACTGGGCTGCTCCTCAGTGGTGAGATATTATAGAGCAGCCATATTATACATCCAATAACAGAAGGAGGACTGGGCTGCCCTCAGTGGTGAGATATTATAGAGCAGCCATATTATACATTTCAATAACAGAAGGACTGGGCTGCCCCTCAATGGTGAGATACTATAGAGCAGCCATATTATACATCCTAATAACAGAAGGAGGACTGGGCTGCTCCTCAGTGGTGAGATATTATAGAGCAGCCATATTATACATCATAATAACAGAAGGAGGACTGGGCTGCCCTCAGTGGTGAGATATTATAGAGCAGCCATATTATACATCCCAATAACAGAAGGAGGACTGGTCTGCCCTCAATGGTGAGATATTATAGAGCAGCCATATTATACATCCCAATAACAGAAGGAGGACTGGGCTGCTCCTCAGTGGTAAGATATTATAGAGCAGCCATATTATACATCCCAATAACAGAAGGAGGACTGGGCTGCCCCTCAATGGTGAGATATTATAGAGCAGCCATATTATACATCCCAATAACAGAAGGAGGACTGGGCTGCTCCTCAGTGGTGAGATATTATAGAGCAGCCATATTATACATCCTAATAACAGAAGGAGGACTGGGCTGCTCCTCAGTGGTGAGATATTATAGAGCAGCCATATTATACATCCCAATAACAGGAGGAGGACTGGGCTGCCCCTCAATGGTGAGATATTATAGAGCAGCCATATTATACATCCCAATAACAGAAGGAGGACTGGGCTGCTCCTCAGTGGTGAGATATTATAGAGCAGCCATATTATACATCCCAATAACAGAAGGAGGACTGGGCTGCTCCTCAGTGGTGAGATATTATACAGCAGCCATATTATACATCCCAATAACAGAAGGAGGACTGGGCTGCTCCTCAGTGGTGAGATATTATAGAGCAGCCATATTATACATCCCAATAACAGAAGGAGGACTGGGCTGCCCCTCAATGGTGAGATATTATAGAGCAGCCATATTATACATCCAATAACAGAAGGAGGACTGGGCTGCTCCTCAGTGGTGAGATATTATAGAGCAGCCATATTATACATCCCAATAACAGAAGGACTGGGCTGCTCCTCAGTGGTGAGATATTATAGAGCAGCCATATTATACATCCCAATAACAGAAGGAGGACTGGGCTGCCCCTCAGTGGTGAGATATTATAGAGCAGCCATATTATACATCCCAATAACAGAAGGAGGACTGGGCTGCCCCTCAGTGGTGAGATATTATAGAGCAGCCATATTATACATTCCAATAACAGAAGGAGGACTGGGCTGCCCTCAATGGTGAGATACTATAGAGCAGCCATATTATACATCCTAATAACAGAAGGAGGACTGGGTTGCTCCTCAGTGGTGAGATATTATAGAGCAGCCATATTATACATCCCAATAACAGAAGGAGGACTGGTGCTGCCCTCAGTGGTGAGATACTATAGAGCAGCCATATTATACCTACCAATAACAGGAGGACTGGGCTGCCCCTCAGTGGGTTGAGATATTATAAAAGCAGCCATATTATACATCCCCAAAAACAGAAGGAGGATGGGCTGCTCCTCAGTGGTGAGATACTATAGAGCAGCCATATTATACATCCCCAATAACAGAAGGAGGACTGGGCTGCCCTCAGTGGTGAGTTTTTTAAGCAGCCATATTATACATCCAATAACAGAAGGAGGGGCTGGGTCCCCAATGGGGGTATTATAGAGCACCCCTATTTAAAAATCCCCAAAAAAGAAAGGAGGATGGGCTGCCCTCAGTGGTGAGATATTATAGAGCACCCTTTATACTCCAATAACAGAGGAGGACTGGGGCTCCTCAGTGGTGGTATTTTGAGCCCAAATTTCACCCAAAAAAGAAGGAGGTGGGCTGCTCCCAGTGGGGAGATATTTTAGACAGCCATATTATAATCCCCAAAAACAAAGGAGGACTGGGCCCCTTTTAGTGGGGGAGATTTAAAGCACATATTAAAAATCCAATAACAGAGGAGGTGGGCTTCCATGGTGGAATTATAGAGAGCCCCTATTTTAAAAAACCCAATAACAGAAGGAATGGGGCCCTCAATGGGGAGTATTTTAGAGCGCCATATTATAATCCCAAAAACAGAAGGGGGACTGGGCTGCCCCCTGGGGAGATATTAGAGCAGCCTATTATACTCCCAAAAACGAGGATGGGCTGCTCCTCATGGTGAGATATTATAGAGCAGCCTATTTACATCCCAATAACAAAGGAGGGGCTGGGCTGCCCCTCATGGTGAATATTATAGAGCAGCCTATTTCATCCCAATAAAAAGAAGGGGGACTGGGCTGCCCCCCAGTGGTAGTAAATTTTAACAGCCAAATTTTACATTAAAAACAGAAGGAGGATGGGTCCCTAATGGGGAATATATAGAGCAGCCATATTAACACCTAATAAAAGGGGGAGGGCTCCCTCAGTGGGGAAATTATAGAGCAGCCTATTTTTTCATCCCCAAAAACAGAAGGAGGGCTGGGCTGCCCCCAGGGTGAATATATAGAGCAGCCATATTTTAAAAATCCCCAAAAACAGGGGGGAGGATGGGGTGCCCCCAGT